>JBBLMP010000061.1:0-93568 GCA_038429875.1 Poecile montanus
TTTTTATATGAAAAAAATTCAGATTTTTATTTTGGGGGTGGGGGAGGGGCGCGTGGGGGGGGGGGGAGGGGTCTGGGTGCCCCTCCCCCACCCTTTTATATTAATTTATGGTGGGGGAGGGGCAGGATGGGAATAAAAATGAAAAAAAACCCGAAAAAATTGAAAAAAAAATCGAGTTTTTATTTGGGGGGTGGGGGAGGGGCGGGTGCAGCTCCTGCCCCTCCCCCCACTCAGAACCGGCACCCACGGGCCCCTCCCCCACCCACCCCCACCCTGGAGAAATGGGGGAGGGGCAGGGCTTTAATCAGCCCCTCCCCCACCCTTTGAGTGGGATTGGGGGTGGGGGAGGGGCTTTGGGGGTGGGGGAGGGGCGGCCCCTGGAGTGGAGGAGGCTCGAGGCCGGCTGGGGTGGGGGAGGGGCAGCCCCTGCTGTGGGTGGGGGGAGGGGAATCCCCTGGATGGGGGAGGGGCGGCCCCCGGTGGGTGGGGGAGGGGCGGCTCCTGCTGTGGGTGGGGGGAGGGGAATCCCCTGGATGGGGGAGGGGCAGCCCCCATGGGTGGGGGAGGGGAATCTCCTGCTGTGGGTGGGGGAGGGGAATCCCCTGGATGGGGGAGGGGCAGCCCCCGTGTGGGTGGGGGAGGGGCAGCCCCCGTGTGGGTGGGGGAGGGGCAGCCCCCGTGGGTGGGGGAGGGGCAGCTCCTGCTGTGGGTGGGGGAGGGGCAGCCCCCGGTGGGTGGGGGAGGGGCGGCTCCTGCTGTGGGTGGGGGAGGGGCAGCCCCCGGCTCATCCCCCAGTTGGGTGGGGGGAGGGGCAGCCCCAGCAATGGGGGAGGGGTCCTGGGGGTTGGGGGAGGGGTCCCGGGGGGTGGGGGAGGGGTCCCCGGGGGGTGGGGGAGGGGTCCCGGGGGGGTGGGGGAGGGGCCCTGGGGTGGGGGAGGGGTCTCAGTGAGGTGGGGGAGGGGCAGCCCCAGCTCAGCTCCCCCTCCCCCGGCTCCAGGGGCAGCGCCTTGGTTGCCATGGGGGATGGGCAGGGGATGGGTGGGGGGGTCCCAGGGGATGGGTGGGGGATGGGTGGGGGATGGGTGGGGGTCTCAGAGGGGTGGGGGAGGGGCACCCCCAGCTCAGCTCTTTGTCCCCGGTTCCAGGAGCAGAACCTTGGCCACGCCCCTGGTGCCGATGGGGGATGGGAATCCCGGGATGGGTGGGGGATGGGTGGGGGGTCTCAGGGGGTCTCAGAGAGGATGAGGAAGGTCTCAGGTCACCCCCAGCTCAATTCTTTGTCCCCCGGCTCCAGGGGCAGCACCTTGGCCACCACCCCGGTGCCGATGGTTCGGGTCCCGTCCCGGAGGGTGAAACGTTGGCCCCGCTCCAGAACCATCGGCTGACGGAGCAACAACGTGAGGGCGGCGTCTTCACCCGGCATCACCAGATCCTGAATGAGAAACCAGACCCACAGATCTCATCCTGACCCATAGATCTGCCCCATAGATCACATCCTGCCCCATAGATCTGACACATGGATCCCACAGATCCCACCCTGCCCCGCTCCAGAACCATCGGCTGACGGAGCAGGAGAGTGAGAGCGGCGTCTTCACCCGGCATCACCAGATCCTGAATGAGAAATCACCAGATCCTGACCCATAGATCACATCCTGCCCCATAGATTCCATCCTGCCCCATAGATCTGCCCCATAGATTCCATACATCCCACCCTGCCCCACTCCAGAACCATCGGCTGCCTCAGGAGGAGGGTGAGGGCGGCGTCTTCACCCGGCATCACCAGATCCTGAATGAGAAACCAGACCCACAGATCTCATCCTGACCCATAGATCTGCCCCATAGATCCCAGAGATTCCATCCTGACCCACAGATCCCACCCTGCCCCGCTCCAGAACCATCGGCTGCCGGAGCAGGAGAGTGAGAGCGGCGTCTTCACCGGCATCACCAGATCCTGAACCAGAAACCAGACCCACAGATCACCTCAGCCCCATAGATCTGCCCCATAGATCCCAGAGATTCCATCCTGACCCATAGATCTGCCCCATAGATCCCACACATCCCACCCTGCCCTGCTCCAGAACCATCGGCTGACGGAGCAGGAGAGTGAGGGCGGCGTCTTCACCCGGCATCACCAGATCCTGAACCAGAAACCAGACCCATAGATCTCATCCTGACCCATAGATTCCATCCTGACCCATAGATCTGCCCCATAGATCACATCCTGCCCCATAGATCTGACCCATAGATCCCAGAGATTCCATCCTGCCCACAGATCCCACCCTGCCCCGCTCCAGAACCATCGGCTGACGGAGCAACAACGTGAGAGCGGCGTCTGCACCCGGCATCACCAGATCCTGAATGAGAAATCACCAGATCCTGACCCATAGATCTCATCCTGCCCCATAGATTCCATCCTGCCCCATAGATCTGCCCCATAGATTCCATACATCCCACCCTGCCCCACTCCAGAACCATCGGCTGCCTCAGGAGGAGGGTGAGGGCGGCGTCTGCACCCGGCATCACCAGATCCTGAATGAGAAACCAGACCCACAGATCTCATCCTGACCCATAGATCTGCCCCATAGATCCCAGAGATTCCATCCTGCCCCACAGATCCCACCCTGCCCCGCTCCAGAACCATCGGCTGCCGGAGCAGGAGGGTGAGAGCGGCGTCTTCACCCGGCATCACCAGATCCTGAACCAGAAACCAGACCCACAGATCACCTCAGCCCCATAGATCTGCCCCATAGATCCCAGAGATTCCATCCTGACCCATAGATCTGCCCCATAGATTCCATACATCCCACCCTGCCCCGCTCCAGAACCATCGGCTGACGGAGCAGGAGAGTGAGGGCGGCGTCTGCACCCGGCATCACCAGATCCTGAACGAGAAACCAGACCCACAGATCTCATCCTGACCCATAGATCTGCCCCATAGATCACACCCTGCCCCATAGATCCCACAGATCCCACCCTGCCCCGCTCCAGAACCATCGGCTGACGGAGCAGGAGGGTGAGGGCGGCGTCTTCACCCGGCATCACCAGATCCTGAACCAAAAACCAGACCCACAGATCACCTCAGCCCCATAGATCCCAGAGATTCCATCCTGACCCACGGATCTGCCCCATAGATCTGATCTGACCCACAGATCCCACCCTGCCCCGCTCCAGAACCATCGGCTGCCTCAGGAGGAGGGTGAGGGCGGCGTCTTCACCCGGCATCACCAGATCCTGAATGAGAAACCAGACCCACAGATCTCATCCTGACCCATAGATCCCATCCTGACCCATAGATCACATCCTGCCCCATGGATCTGACCCACACATCCCACCCTGCCCCGTTCCAGAACCATCGGCTGACGGAGCAGGAGAGTGAGAGCGGCGTCTTCACCCGGCATCACCAGATCCTGAATGAGAAATCACCAGATCCTGACCCATAGATCTCATCCTGCCCCATAGATCACATCCTGCCCCATAGATCTGACCCACAGATCCCACCCTGCCCCGCTCCAGAACCATCGGCTGACGGAGCAGGAGGGTGAGGGCGGCGTCTTCACCCGGCATCACCAGATCCTGAACCAGAGATTCCATCAGATCCTGACCCACAGATCACCTCAGCCCCATAGATCACATCCTGCCCCATAGATCTGCCCCATAGATCTGATCTGACCCACACATCCCACCCTGCCCCGCTCCAGAACCATCGGCTGACGGAGCAACAACGTGAGAGCGGCGTCTTCACCCGGCATCACCAGATCCTGAATGAGAAACCAGACCCACAGATCACATCCTGCCCCATAGATCTGCCCCATAGATCACATCCTGCCCCATAGATCTGCCCCATAGATCACATCCTGCCCCATAGATCCCACAGATCCCACCCTGCCCCGCTCCAGAACCATCGGCTGCCGGAGCAGGAGAGTGAGGGCGGCGTCTTCACCCGGCATCACCAGATCCTGAACCAGAAACCAGACCCACAGATCACACCCTGACCCATAGATCTGCCCCATAGATCCCAGAGATTCCATCCTGACCCACGGATCTGCCCCACAGATCTGATCTGACCCACAGATCCCACCCTGCCCCACTCCAGAACCATCGGCTGCCTCAGGAGGAGGGTGAGGGCGGCGTCTTCACCCGGCATCACCAGATCCTGAATGAGAAATCACCAGATCCTGACCCACAGATCCCATCCTGCCCCATAGATCACACCCTGCCCCATAGATCTGCCCCATAGATCCCACAGATCCCACCCTGCCCCGCTCCAGAACCATCGGCTGACGGAGCAACAACGTGAGAGCGGCGTCTGCACCCGGCATCACCAGATCCTGAACCAGAGATTCCATCAGATCCTGACCCATAGATCACCTCAGCCCCATAGATTCCATCCTGCCCCATAGATCTGCCCCATAGATCCCAGAGACCCCCATGGATCCCACCCTGCCCCCGCTCCAGAACCATCGGCTGACGGAGCAACAACGTGAGGGCGGCGTCTGCACCCGGCATCACCAGATCCTGAATGAGAAACCAGATCCTGACCCACAGATCTCATCCTGCCCCATAGATCTGCCCCATAGATCACATCCTGCCCCATAGATCTGACCCACAGATCCCACCCTGCCCCACTCCAGAACCATCGGCTGACGGAGCAACAGCGTGAGAGCGGCGTCTTCACCCGGCATCACCAGATCCTGAATGAGACCCACAGATCACCTCAGCCCCATAGATCTGCCCCATAGATCACATCCTGCCCCATGGATCCCACACATCCCACCCTGCCCCGCTCCAGAACCATCGGCTGACGGAGCAACAACGTGAGAGCGGCGTCCTCACCCGGCATCACCAGATCCTGAACCAGAAACCAGACCCACAGATCACACCCTGACCCATAGATTCCATCCTGCCCCATAGATCTGCCCCATAGATCCCATAGATCACATCCTGCCCCATAGATCCCACCCTGCCCCCGCTCCAGAACCATCGGCTGACGGAGCAACAACGTCAGGGCGGCGTCTTCACCCGGCATCACCAGATCCTGAATGAGACCCACAGATCACCTCAGCCCCATAGATCTGCCCCATAGATCACATCCTGCCCCATAGATCTGACCCATGGATCCCATGGATCCCACCCTGCCCCCGCTCCAGAACCATCGGCTGCTGGAGCAACAACGTCAGAGCGGCGTCTGCACCCGGCATCACCAGATCCTGAACCAAAAAACAACCCCAGAGATCAGATCCAGACCCACAGATCACACCCTGACCCATAGATCTGCCCCATAGATCTGACCCTGCCCCACAGATCCCACCCTGCCCCACTCCAGAACCATCGGCTGACGGAGCAACAGCGTCAGGGTGGCGTCTGCACCCGGCATCACCAGATCCTGAACCAAAAACCAGACCCACAGATCACACCCTGACCCATAGATCTGCCCCATAGATCACACCCTGCCCCATAGATCTGACCCTGCCCCACAGATCCCACCCTGCCCCGCTCCAGAACCATCGGCTGCCTCAGGAGGAGGGTGAGGGCGGCGTCTGCACCCGGCATCACCAGATCCTGAATGAGAAACCAGACCCACAGATCTCATCCTGCCCCATAGATCTGCCCCATAGATCACACCCTGCCCCATAGATCTGACCCTGCCCCACAGATCCCACCCTGCCCCGCTCCAGAACCATCGGCTGACGGAGCAGGAGAGTGAGGGCGGCGTCTTCACCCGGCATCACCAGATCCTGAATGAGAAATCACCAGATCCTGACCCACAGATCACCTCAGCCCCATAGATCTGCCCCATAGATCACATCCTGCCCCATAGATCCCATAGATCATCACATCCTGCCCCATGGATCCCACCCTGCCCCGCTCCAGAGCCATCGGCTGACGGAGCAACAACGTGAGAGCGGCGTCTTCACCCGGCATCACCAGATCCTGAACCAAAAAACAACCCCAGAGATCAGATCCTGCCCCATAGATTCCATCCTGACCCATAGATCCCATCCTGCCCCACAGATCTGCCCCATAGATCCCATAGATCCCACCCTGCCCCCGCTCCAGAACCATCGGCTGACGGAGCAGGAGAGTGAGAGCGGCGTCTTCACCCGGCATCACCAGATCCTGAATGAGAAATCACCAGATCCTGACCCATAGATCTCATCCTGCCCCATAGATCACATCCTGCCCCATAGATCTGACCCACAGATCCCACCCTGCCCCGCTCCAGAACCATCGGCTGCCGGAGCAGGAGAGTGAGGGCGGCGTCTTCACCCGGCATCACCAGATCCTGAACCAGAAACCAGACCCACAGATCTCATCCTGACCCATAGATCTGCCCCATAGATCCCAGAGATTCCATCCTGACCCATAGATCTGCCCATAGATCTGATCTGCCCCACAGATCCCACCCTGCCCCGCTCCAGAACCATCGGCTGACGGAGCAACAGCGTGAGAGCGGCGTCTGCACCCGGCATCACCAGATCCTGAATGAGAAACCAGACCCACAGATCACCTCAGCCCCATAGATCTGCCCCATAGATCACACCCTGCCCCATAGATCCCACACATCCCACCCTGCCCTGCTCCAGAACCATCGGCTGCCTCAGGAGGAGGGTGAGGGCGGCGTCTTCACCCGGCATCACCAGATCCTGAACCAGAAACCAGACCCACAGATCACCTCAGCCCCATAGATCTGCCCCATAGATCCCAGAGATTCCATCCTGACCCATAGATCTGCCCCATAGATTCCATACATCCCACCCTGCCCCGCTCCAGAACCATCGGCTGACGGAGCAACAACGTGAGAGCGGCGTCTTCACCCGGCATCACCAGATCCTGAACCAGAAACCAGACCCACAGATCTTATCCTGACCCATAGATCCCATCCTGCCCCATAGATCTGACCCATGGATCCCATAGATCCCACCCTGCCCCGCTCCAGAACCATCGGCTGACGGAGCAACAACGTGAGAGCGGCGTCTTCACCCGGCATCACCAGATCCTGAACCAAAAAACAACCCCAGAGATCAGATCCTGCCCCATAGATTCCATCCTGACCCATAGATCTGCCCCATAGATCCCATAGATCATCATATCCTGCCCCATGGATCCCACCCTGCCCCGCTCCAGAACCATCGGCTGACGGAGCAACAACGTGAGAGCGGCGTCTTCACCCGGCATCACCAGATCCTGAATGAGAAAACAACCCCAGAGATCAGATCCTGCCCCATAGATTCCATCCTGACCCATAGATCTGACCCATAGATCACATAGATCATCATATCCTGCCCCATGGATCCCACCCTGCCCCGCTCCAGAACCATCGGCTGACGGAGCAACAACGTGAGAGTGGCATCTGCACCCGGCATCACCAGATCCTGACCCAAAAAACAACCCCAGAGATCAAATCCTGACCCATAGATCACATCCTGACCCATAGATCTGCCCCATAGATCACATCCTGCCCCATAGATCCCACCCTGCCCCGCTCCAGAACCATCGGCTGCCTCAGGAGGAGGGTGAGGGCGGCGTCTTCACCCGGCATCACCAGATCCTGAACCAAAGATTCCATCAGATCCTGACCCATAGATCACCTCAGCCCCATAGATTCCATCCTGCCCCATAGATCTGCCCCATAGATCCCAGAGATTCCATCCTGACCCATGGATCCCACCCTGCCCTGCTCCAGAACCATCGGCTGACGGAGCAACAACGTGAGAGCGGCGTCTTCACCCGGCATCACCAGATCCTGAACCAGAAACCAGACCCACAGACCTCATCCTGACCCATAGATTCCATCCTGACCCATAGATCTGCCCCATAGATCACATCCTGCCCCATGGATCCCACAGATCCCACCCTGCCCTGCTCCAGAACCATCGGCTGACGGAGCAACAACGTGAGAGCGGCGTCTTCACCCGGCATCACCAGATCCTGAATGAGAAACCAGACCCACAGATCTCATCCTGACCCATAGATCTGCCCCATAGATCCCAGAGATTCCATCCTGACCCATAGATCTGCCCCATAGATTCCATACATCCCACCCTGCCCCGCTCCAGAACCATCGGCTGACGGAGCAGGAGGGTGAGAGCAGCGTCTGCACCCGGCATCACCAGATCCTGACCCAAAAAACAACCCCAGAGATCAGATCCTGAACCATAGATTCCATCCTGACCCATAGATCCCATCCTGACCCACAGATCTGCCCCATGGATCTGATCTGACCCATAGATCCCACCCTGGCCCCACTCCAGAACCATCGGCTGCCTCAGAAGGGTCAGAGCGACGTCTGTACCCGGCATCACCAGATCCTGACCCACAGATCAGACCCAGAGATCAGATCCTGCCCCATAGATCTGCCCCATAGATCCCATAGATCCCACCCTGCCCCCGCTCCAGAACCATCGGCTGCCTCAGGAGGAGGGTGAGGGCGGCGTCTTCACCCGGCATCACCAGATCCTAAACCAGAAACCAGACCCACAGATCACCTCAGCCCCATAGATCTGCCCCATAGATCACACCCTGCCCCATAGATCTGACCCATGGATCCCATGGATCCCGCCCTGCCCTGCTCCAGAACCATCGGCTGACGGAGCAACAACGTGAGAGCGGCGTCTGCACCCGGCATCACCAGATCCTGACCCAAAAACCACCAGATCCTGACCCATAGATTCCATCCTGCCCCATAGATCATCACATCCTGACCCATAGATCTGCCCCATAGATTCCATCCTGCCCCATAGATCTGATCTGACCCACGGATCCCACCCTGCCCCGCTCCAGAACCATCGGCTGACGGAGCAACAACGTGAGAGCGGCGTCTTCACCCGGCATCACCAGATCCTGAACCAGAAACCAGACCCACAGATCTCATCCTGACCCATAGATCTGCCCCATAGATCACACCCTGCCCCATAGATCTGACCCTGCCCCACAGATCCCACCCTGCCCCGCTCCAGAACCATCGGCTGCTGGAGCAACAACGTCAGAGCGGCGTCTGCACCCGGCATCACCAGATCCTGAACCAAAAATTCCATCAGATCCTGACCCATAGATCACCTCAGCCCCATAGATTCCATCCTGCCCCATAGATCTGCCCCATAGATCCCAGAGACCCCCATGGATCCCACCCTGACCCCGCTCCAGAACCATCGGCTGCCTCAGGAGGAGGGTGAGGGCGGCGTCTTCACCCGGCATCACCAGATCCTGAACCAAAAAACAACCCCAGAGATCAGATCCTGCCCCATAGATTCCATCCTGCCCCATAGATCTGCCCCATGGATCACATCCTGCCCCATAGATCCCACAGATCCCACCCTGCCCCCGCTCCAGAACCATCGGCTGACGGAGCAACAACGTGAGAGTGGCGTCTGCACCCGGCATCACCAGATCCTGAACCAGAAACCAGACCCACAGATCTCATCCTGACCCATAGATCTGCCCCATAGATCACACCCTGCCCCATAGATCTGATCCTGCCCCACAGATCCCACCCTGCCCCGCTCCAGAACCATCGGCTGCCGGAGCAGGAGAGTGAGGGCGGCGTCTGCACCCGGCATCACCAGATCCTGACCCAAAAAACAACCCCAGAGATCAAATCCTGACCCATAGATTCCATCCTGACCCATAGATCTGACCCATGGATCTGATCTGACCCACAGATCCCACCCTGCCCCCGCTCCAGAACCATCGGCTGCCTCAGGAGAAGGGTCAGAGCGATGTCTGTACCCGGCATCACCAGATCCTGACCCACAGATCAGATCCTGACCCATAGATCTGACCCATAGATCCCAGAGATTCCATCCTGCCCCACAGATCCCACCCTGCCCCGCTCCAGAACCATCGGCTGCCTCAGGAGGAGGGTGAGGGCGGCGTCTTCACCCGGCATCACCAGATCCTGAATGAGAAACCAGACCCACAGATCTCATCCTGCCCCATAGATCCCATCCTGACCCATAGATCTGCCCCATAGATCTGATCTGACCCACAGATCCCACCCTGCCCCGCTCCAGAACCATCGGCTGACGGAGCAACAGCGTCAGGGCGGCGTCTTCACCCGGCATCACCAGATCCTGAACCAAAAACCAGACCCACAGATCACACCCTGACCCATAGATCTGCCCCATAGATCACACCCTGCCCCATAGATCTGACCCTGCCCCACAGATCCCACCCTGCCCCGCTCCAGAACCATCGGCTGCCTCAGGAGGAGGGTGAGGGCGGCGTCTTCACCCGGCATCACCAGATCCTGAACCAGAAACCAGACCCACAGATCACACCCTGACCCATAGATCCCATCCTGCCCCATGGATCTGATCTGACCCACAGATCCCACCCTGCCCCCGCTCCAGAACCATCGGCTGCCTCAGGAGAAGGGTCAGAGCGACGTCTGTACCCGGCATCACCAGATCCTGACCCACAGATCAGATCCTGACCCACTGATCTGCCCCATAGATCCCATCCTGCCCCATAGATCATCACATCCTGCCCCATAGATCCCACCCTGCCCCCGTTCCAGAACCATCGGCTGCCTCAGAAGGGTCAGAGCGACGTCTGTACCCGGCATCACCAGATCCTGACCCACAGATCAGATCCTGACCTACTGATCTGCCCCATAGATCCCATCCTGCCCCATAGATCCCATAGATCATCATATCCCGCCCCACAGATCCCACCCTGCCCCCGTTCCAGAACCATCGGCTGCCTCAGGAGCAGGATGAGGGCGGCGTCTGTCCCCAGAGATCCTCCCCAGCCCCATAGATCCCTCCCCAGCCCTATAGATCCCAGCCCCACAGATCCCCAGCCCTATAGATCCCAGCCCCACAGATCCCCCCCAGCCCCACAGATCCCAGCCCCACAGATCCCCCCAGCCCCATAGATCTGCCCCACACCTTTCCGGGGGGCAGCAGGACCCTGCAGGCGATATCCCCACAGATCCTCCCCAGCCCCACAGATCCCTCCCAGCCCCACAGATCCCAGCCCCATAGATCTGCCCCACACCTTTCCGGGGGGCAGCAGGACCCTGCAGGCGATGTCCCCACAGATCCTCCCCAGCCCCACAGATCCCTCCCAGCCCCACAGATCCCAGCCCCACAGATCCCAGCCCCACAGATCCTCCCCAGCCCCATAGATCCCTCCCCAGCTCCCCAGCCCCATAGATCTGCCCCACACCTTTCCAGGGGGCAGCAGGACCCTGCAGGCGATGTCCCCACAGATCCCCCCCAGCCCCACAGATCCCTCCCAGCCCCACAGATCCCTCCCAGCCCCACAGATCCCAGCCCCACAGATCCTCCCCAGCCCCATAGATCCCTCCCCAGCTCCCCAGCCCCATAGACCTGCCCCACACCTTTCCAGGGGGCAGCAGGACCCTGCAGGCGATGTCCCCACAGATCCCCCCCAGCCCCACAGATCCCTCCCAGCCCCATAGATCCCAGCCCCATAGATCTGCCCCACACCTTTCCGGGGGGCAGCAGGACCCTGCAGGCGATGTCCCCACAGATCCTCCCCAGCCCCACAGATCCCTCCCAGCCCCACAGATCCCAGCCCCACAGATCCCAGCCCCACAGATCCTCCCCAGCCCCATAGATCCCTCCCCAGCTCCCCAGCCCCATAGATCTACCCCACACCTTTCCAGGGGGCAGCAGGACCCTGCAGGCAATGTCCCCACAGATCCCCCCAGCCCCATAGATCCCTCCCAGCCCCACAGATCCCAGCCCCACAGATCCTCCCCAGCCCCATAGATCCCCCCCAGCCCCATAGATCTGCCCCACACCTTTCCAGGGGGCAGCAGGACCCTGCAGGCGATGTCCCAGGTGTGCGAGAACATCACAGGTGAGTAATGGGACACGAAGGGTTTGTGACGCCCCCCCTCGTGTGGGGCCAGCACGTAAACCTGGAGGGGAAAGAAAAATGTGGGTCTGCCCCATATCCTGCCCCATAGCATCACATCCTGCCCCATAGCATCACATCCTGCCCCACATCCTGCCCCACATCCCCCATCCTGCCCCACATCCCTCCCTCATGTGGGGCCACCACGTAAACCTGGGGGGGAGAGGAGATGTGGGTCTGCCCCATAGCATCACATCCTGCCCCACATCATCCTCATCCTGCCCCATATCCTGCCCCACATCTCCCCCTCGTGTGGGGCCAGCACGTAAACCTGGGGGGGAAACAAAGATGTGGGTCTGCCCCATAGCATCACATCCTGCCCCATAGCATCACATCCTGCCCCACATCCCCCATCCTGCCCCACATCATCCCCATCCTGCCCCATATCCCCCCCTCGTGTGGGGCCAGCACATAAACCTGGGGGGGAAAGAGAGATGTGGGTCTGCCCCATAGCATCACATCCTGCCCCATAGCATCACATCCTGCCCCATATCCTGCCCCACAGCATCCTCATCCTGCCCCACATCCCCCTCTCGTGTGGGGCCACCACGTAAACCTGGAGGGGAAAGAAAAATGTGGGTCTGCCCCATATCCTGCCCCATAGCATCACATCCTGCCCCACATCCCCCATCCTGCCCCACATCCCTCCCTCGTGTGGGGCCACCACGTAAACCTGGGGGGGAAAGAAAAATGTGGGTCTGCCCCATATCCTGCCCCATAGCATCACATCCTGCCCCATAGCATCACATCCTGCCCCACATCCCCCATCCTGCCCCATAGCATCACATCCTGCCCCACACCTGCCCCACATCATCCTCATCCTGCCCCATATCCTGCCCCACATCTCCCTTTCATGTGGGGCCACCACATAAACCTGGGGGGGAGGAAAGATGTGGGTCTGCCCCATAGCATCACATCCTGCCCCATATCCCCCATCCTGCCCCACATCATCCCCATCCTGCCCCATATCCTGCCCCAAATCCCTCCCTCGTGTGGGGCCAGCACGTAAACCTGGGGGGGAGGGGAGATGTGAGTCTGCCCCATAGCATCACATCCTGCCCCACATCCTGCCCCACATCATCCTCATCCTGCCCCACATCATCCTCATCCTGCCCCATATCCTGCCCCACACCTGCCCCACACCCACCTGCGCCTCCACCCCTGCCCCACACCTGCCCATCCCCCATCCTGCCCCACACCTGCCCCACACCTACCTGTGCCTCCACCCCTGCCCCACACCCTGCCCCACATCCTGCCCCACACCTGCCCCACACCCACCTGTGCCTCCACCCCTGCCCCACATCCTGCCCCACCCCTGCCCCACACCTGCCCCACACCCACCTGTGCCTCCACCCCTGCCCCACATCCTGCCCCACACCTGCCCCACATCCTGCCCCACACCCACCTGTGCCTCCCCCCCTGCCCCACACCTGCCCATCCCCCATCCTGCCCCACATCCTGCCCCACATCCTGCCCCACACCCACCTGTGCCTCCACCCCTGCCCCACATCCTGCCCCACCCCTGCCCCACACCTGCCCCACACCCACCTGTGCCTCCACCCCTGCCCCACATCCTGCCCCACCCCTGCCCCACACCTGCCCCACACCCACCTGTGCCTCCACCCCTGCCCCACATCCTGCCCCACACCTGCCCCACATCCTGCCCCACACCTGCCCCACATCCTGCCCCACACCCACCTGTGCCTCCACCCCTGCCCCACACCTGCCCATCCCCCACCCTGCCCCACACCTGCCCCACACCTGCCCCACACCTGCCCCACACCTGCCCCATCCTGCCCCACACCTGCCCCACACCTGCCCCACATCCTGCCCCCCTGCCCCACACCTGCCCCACATCCTGCCCCACACCCACCTGCACCTCCACCCCTGCCCCACATCCTGCCCCACATCCTGCCCCACACCCACCTGTGCCTCCACCCCTGCCCCACACCTGCCCATCCCCCATCCTGCCCCACATCCTGCCCCACACCCACCTGTGCCTCCACCTTCTGCTGGGGCTGCAGCGTCCCCGGCTGGGCCATCACCATCCCCCGCCTCAGATCCTCGCGCTTCAGCCCCCGCAGCAGCGCCCCGAGATTGTCCCCAGCCTCGGCCACCTCCAGGCTCTTGTGGAACATCTCGATACCTGTGGGGTGTGTGGGGCACAGTGTGGGGCAGGGTTTGGGGTTCTATGGGGTTCTATGGGGCTGGGTTTGGGTGTGGGGCTGGGTTTGTGTCCCCGGCCTCGGCCACCTCCAGGCTCTTGTGGAACATCTCGATACCTGTGGGGCACAGTGTGGGGTGTGTGGGGCACAGTGTGGGGCACAGTGTGGGGCTGGGTGTGGGGCTGGGTATGGGGCTGGGTTTGGGGTTCTGTGGGGCTGGGTGTGGGGCAGGGTTTGTGTCCCCGGCCTCGGCCACCTCCAGGCTCTTGTGGAACATCTCGATACCTGTGGGGTGTGTGGGGCACAGTGTGGGGCTGGGTGTGGGGCTGGGTTTGTGTCCCCGGCCTCGGCCACCTCCAGGCTCTTGTGGAACATCTCGATACCTGGGGGGCACAGTGTGGGGTGTGTGGGGCACAGTGTGGGGCACAGTGTGGGGTTCTGTGGGGCAGGGTTTGGTTGTGGGGCTGGGTTTGGGGTTCTGTGGGGCTGGGTTTGGGGCTCTGTGGGGCAGGGTTTGGGGCTGGGTTTGGGGCTGGGTGTGGGGTTCTGTGGGGCTGGGTTTGGGTGTGGGGCTGGGTTTGGGGTTCTGTGGGGCTGGGTTTGGGGCTCTGTGGGGCAGGGTTTGGGGCTGGGTTTGGGGCTGGGTGTGGGGTTCTGTGGGGCTGGGTTTGGGTGTGGGGCTGGGTGTGGGGCTGAGTTTGGGTGTGGGGCTGGGTTTGGAGTTCTATGGGGTTCTGTGAGGCTGGGTTTGGTTGTGGGTCTGGGTTTGGGTGTGGGGTTCTATGGGGCTGAGTGTGGGGCTGGGTTTGGGTGTGGGGCTGGGTGTGGGGCTGGGTTTGGGGTTCTGTGGGGCAGGGTTTGGGTGTGGGGCTGGGTTTGGGGTTCTGTGGGGCAGGGTTTGGGTGTGGGGCTGGGTTTGGGTGTGGGGCTGGGTGTGGGGCTGGGTTTGGGGTTCTGTGGGTCTGGGTTTGGGTGTGGGGCTGGGTTTGTGTCCCCGGCCTCGGCCACCTCCAGGCTCTTGTGGAACATCTCGATACCTGGGGGGCACAGTGTGGGGCACAGTGTGGGGCAGGGTTTGGGGTTCTATGGGGCTCTGTGGGGCAGGGTTTGGGTGTGGGGCTGGGTTTGTGTCCCCGGCCTCGGCCACCTCCAGGCTCTTGTGGAACATCTCGATACCTGTGGGGTGTGTGGGGCACAGTGTGGGGCAGGGTTTGGGGTTCTATGGGGTTCTATGGGGCTGGGTTTGGGTGTGGGGCTGGGTTTGTGTCCCCGGCCTCGGCCACCTCCAGGCTCTTGTGGAACATCTCGATACCTGTGGGGTGTGTGGGGCACAGTGTGGGGCTCTGTGGGGTGTGTGGGGCTCTGTGGGGCAGGGTTTGGGGTTCTGTGGGGCAGGGTTTGGGTGTGGGGCTGAGTTTGGGTGTGGGGCTGGGTGTGGGGCTGGGTTTGGGTGTGGGGCTGGGTTTGTGTCCCCGGCCTCGGCCACCTCCAGGCTCTTGTGGAACATCTCGATACCTGGGGGGCACAGTGTGGGGTGTGTGGGGCACAGTGTGGGGCACAGTGTGGGGCTGGGTGTGGGGCTGGGTATGGGGCTGGGTTTGGGGTTCTGTGGGGCACAGTGTGGGGCTGGGTTTGTGTCCCCGGCCTCGGCCACCTCCAGGCTCTTGTGGAACATCTCCATACCTGTGGGGTGTGTGGGGCACAGTGTGGGGCTGGGTGTGGGGCTGGGTTTGGGTGTGGGGCTGGGTTTGGGTGTGGGGCTGGGTCTGTGTCCCCGGCCTCGGCCACCTCCAGGCTCTTGTGGAACATCTCCATACCTGGGGGGTGTGTGGGGCACAGTGTGGGGCTGGGTTTGGGGTTCTGTGGGGCACAGTGTGGGGCTGGGTGTGGGGCTGGGTTTGTGTCCCCGGCCTCGGCCACCTCCAGGCTCTTGTGGAACATCTCGATACCTGTGGGGTGTGTGGGGCACAGTGTGGGGCAGGGTTTGGGGTTCTATGGGGTTCTATGGGGCAGGGTTTGGGTGTGGGGCTGGGTTTGTGTCCCCGGCCTCGGCCACCTCCAGGCTCTTGTGGAACATCTCGATCCCTGGGGGGCACAGTGGGGGGTGTGTGGGGCACAGTGTGGGGCTGGGTTTGGTTGTGGGGCTGGGTGTGGGGCAGGGTTTGGGGTTCTATGGGGTTCTATGGGGCAGGGTTTGGGTGTGGGGCTGGGTTTGTGTCCCCGGCCTTGGCCACCTCCAGGCTCTTGTGGAACATCTCCATACCTGGGGGGCACAGTGTGGGGCACAGTGTGGGGCTGGGTTTGGGGTTCTGTGGGGCAGGGTTTGGGTGTGGGGCTGGGTTTGTGTCCCCGGCCTCGGCCACCTCCAGGCTCTTGTGGAACATCTCAATACCTGGGGGGCACAGTGTGGGGCTGGGTGTGGGGCAGGGTTTAGTTGTGGGGCTGGGTTTGGGTTTGGGGCACCCCGAGATTGTCCCCGGCCTCGGCCACCTCCAGGCTCTTGTGGAACATCTCGATACCTGGGGGGCACAGTGTGGGGCTGGGTGTGGGGCTGGGTGTGGGGCTGGGTGTGGGGTTCTGTGGGGCAGGGTTTGGGGTTCTATGGGGCTGAGTGTGGGGCTGGGTTTGGGTGTGGGGCTGGGTGTGGGGCTGGATTTGGGTTTGGGGTTCTATGGGGCAGGGTTTGGGTGTGGGGCTGGGTTTGGGGTTCTGTGGGGCAGGGTTTGGGTGTGGGGCTGGGTTTGGGTGTGGGGCTGGGTGTGGGGTTCTGTGGGGCAGGGTTTGGTTGTGGGGCTGGGTGTGGGGCAGGGTTTGGGGTTCTATGGGGTTCTATGGGGCTGGGTTTGGGTGTGGGGCTGGGTTTGTGTCCCTGGCCTCAGCCACCTCCAGGCTCTTGTGGAACATCTCGATACCTGGGGGGCACAGTGTGGGGTGTGTGGGGCACAGTGTGGGGCTGGGTTTGGGTGTGGGGTTCTGTGGGGCTGGGTTTGGGGTTCTGTGGGGCAGGGTTTGGGGTTCTATGGGGTTCTGTGGGTCTGGGTTTGGGTGTGGGGCTGGGTTTGTGTCCCCGGCCTCGGCCACCTCCAGGCTCTTGTGGAACATCTCCATACCTGGGGGGCACAGTGTGGGGCACAGTGTGGGGCACAGTGTGGGGCACAGTGTGGGGCACAGTGTGGGGTTCTGTGGGGCAGGGTTTGGTTGTGGGGCTGGGTTTGGGGTTCTGTGGGGCTGGGTTTGGGGCTCTGTGGGGCAGGGTTTGGGGCTGGGTTTGGGGCTGGGTGTGGGGTTCTGTGGGGCTGGGTTTGGGTGTGGGGCTGGGTGTGGGGTTCTGTGAGGCTGGGTTTGGGGTTCTGTGGGGCAGGGTTTGGGGTTCTGTGGGGCTGGGTTTGGGTGTGGGGCTGGGTTTGTGTCCCCGGCCTCGGCCACCTCCAGGCCCCTGTGGAACATCTCGATACCTGGGGGGTGTGTGGGGCACAGTGTGGGGCTGGGTTTGGTTGTGGGGCTGGGTTTGGGGCTGGGTGTGGGGCTGGGTTTGGGGATCTGTGGGGCTGGGTTTGGTTGTGGGGCTGGGTGTGGGGCTCTGTGGGGCAGGGTTTGGGGTTCTACGGGGTTCTATGGGGTTCTATGGGGCAGGATTTGGGTGTGGGGCTGGGTTTGGGGCTCTGTGGGGCTGGGTTTGGGGTTCTATGGGGTTCTATGGGGTTCTATGGGGTTCTATGGGGTTCTATGGGGTTCTGTGGGGCTGGGTTTGGGGGTGGGGCACAGTGTGGGGCTCTGTGGGGCAGGGTTTGGGGTTCTATGGGGCTCTGTGGGGCAGGGTTTGGGGTTCTATGGGGTTCTATGGGGTTCTATGAGGTTCTGTGGGGCAGGGTTTGGTTGTGGGCCTGGGTGTGGGGCTCTGTGGGGCAGGGTTTGGGGTTCTGTGGGGCTGGGTTTGGGGTTCTATGGGGTTCTATGGGGCTCTGTGGGGCAGGATTTGGTTGTGGGGCACAGTGTGGGGCTCTGTGGGGTTCTATGGGGCTCTGTGGGGCAGGGTTTGGGGTTCTGTGGGTCACTGAGGGGTCACTCAGAGGTCAGGGGTCACTCAGGGGTCATTGGGGTCACTCGGGTCACTCAGGGTCACTCAAAGGTCATTCAGAGGTCATTGATCACTCAGTGGTCACTCAGGGGTCACTCAGAGGTCAGGGGTCACTCAGAGGTCACTCAGGGGTCATTCAGAGGTCATTGGTCACTCAGGGGTCACTCAGAGGTCATTGGTCACTCAGGGGTCACTCACCGGTCACCACTGACCACAGCTGGCGGCCATAGCACCATTCACTCATTGGTCACACAGGGTCACTCAGGGGTCAGGGGTCACTCAGGGGTCACTCAGGGGTCAGAGGTCACTCAGTGGTCAGTGGTCACTGTGGTCACTCAGTGGTCACTCAGTGGTCACTCAGGGTCACTCAGGGTCACTCACAGGTCAGGGGTCACTCATTGGTCACTCAGGGGTCACTCAGAGGTCACTCAGAGGTCACTCAGTGGTCACTCAGGGGTCAGTGGTCACTCAGTGGTCACTCAGGGGTCACTCAGGGGTCACTCAGAGGTCACTCAGTGGTCACTCATTGGTCACTCACCGGTCACCACTGACCGCAGCTGGCGGCCGTAGCACCGTTCACTCAGGGGTCACTCAGGGGTCACTCAGGGGTCACTCAGGGGTCACTCAGGGGTCACTCAGAGGCCACTCAGAGGTCACTCAGGGGTCACTCAGGGTCACTCACAGGTCAGGGGTCACTCATTGGTCACTCACCGGTCACCACTGACCGCAGCTGGCGGCCGTAGCCCAGCAGCTCCACCTCGTCCCCTTTCCGGAGAGTTCCGCGCTCCAGAGTCCCGGTGACCACCGTGCCACGCCCTGACAGGTGAGAGACAGGTGAGAGACAGGTGAGATCAGACAGGTGTGTCCAGGTGTGTCCAGGTGTGTACAGGTGTGTACAGGTGTGTCCAGGTGTGTACAGGTGTGTACAGGTGTGTTACAGGTGTGTACAGGTGTGTACAGGTGTGTACAGGTGTGTACAGGTGTGTACAGGTATGTACAGGTGTGTACAGGTGTGTACAGGTGTGTTACAGGTGTGTACAGGTGTGTACAGGTGTGTACAGGTGTGTACAGGTGTGTCCAGGTGTGTTACAGGTGTGTCCAGGTGTGTTACAGGTGTGTTCAGGTGTGTACAGGTGTGATACAGGTGTGTACAGGTGTGTACAGGTGTGTACAGGTGTGTCCAGGTGTGTCCAGGTGTGTACAGGTGTGTACAGGTGTGTTCAGGTGTGTACAGGTGTGATACAGGTGTGTACAGGTGTGTACAGGTGTGTCCAGGTGTGTACAGGTGTGTACAGGTGTGTTCAGGTGTGTACAGGTGTGATACAGGTGTGTACAGGTGTGTCCAGGTGTGTCCAGGTGTGTACAGGTGTGTACAGGTGTGTACAGGTGTGTACAGGTGTGTACAGGTGTGTTACAGGTGTGTACAGGTATGTACAGGTGTGTACAGGTGTGTACAGGTGTGTCCAGGTGTGTCCAGGTGTGTACAGGTGTGTACAGGTGTGTACAGGTGTGTACAGGTGTGTTACAGGTGTGTACAGGTGTGTACAGGTGTACAGGTATGTACAGGTATGTACAGGTATGTACAGGTGTGTACAGGTGTGTCCAGGTGTGTCCAGGTGTGTACAGGTGTGTCCAGGTGTGTACAGGTGTGTACAGGTGTGTTACAGGTGTGTACAGGTGTGTACAGGTGTGTTCAGGTGTGTACAGGTGTGTACAGGTGTGTACAGGTGTGTACAGGTGTGTACAGGTATGTACAGGTGTGTACAGGTGTGTCCAGGTGTGTCCAGGTGTGTCCAGGTGTGTCCAGGTGTGTACAGGTGTGTACAGGTGTGTACAGGTGTGTACAGGTATGTACAGGTATGTACAGGTGTGTACAGGTGTGTTACAGGTGTGTACAGGTGTGTACAGGTGTGTACAGGTGTGTACAGGTGTTTTACAGGTGTGTACAGGTGTGTTCAGGTGTGTACAGGTGTGTACAGGTGTGTACAGGTGTGTACAGGTGTGTACAGGTAACAGGTGAGTACAGGTGTGTACAGGTAACAGGTGTGTACAGGTGTGTCCAGGTGTGTCCAGGTGTGTCCAGGTGTGTACAGGTGTGTTACAGGTATGTACAGGTGTGTACAGGTGTGTACAGGTGTGTACAGGTGTGTACAGGTAACAGGTGTGTACAGGTGTGTACAGGTGTGTACAGGTGTGTTACAGGTGTGTACAGGTGTGTACAGGTGTGTCCAGGTGTGTACAGGTGTGTACAGGTGTGTACAGGTGTGTACAGGTGTGCACAGGTGTGTACAGGTGTGTTACAGGTGTGTACAGGTGTGTACAGGTGTGTACAGGTGTGTTACAGGTGTGTACAGGTGTGTACAGGTGTGTACAGGTGTGTTACAGGTGTGTACAGGTGTGTTACAGGTGTGTACAGGTGTGTACAGGTGTGATACAGGTGTGTACAGGTGTGTACAGGTGTGTACAGGTGTGTTCAGGTGTGTACAGGTGTGTCCAGGTGTGTACAGGTATGTACAGGTATGTACAGGTATGTACAGGTGTGTACAGGTATGTACAGGTGTGTACAGGTATGTACAGGTGTGTTACAGGTGTGTACAGGTGTGTTACAGGTATGTACAGGTATGTACAGGTATGTACAGGTGTGTACAGGTGTGTACAGGTGTGTACAGGTGTGCACAGGTGTGTACAGGTGTGTACAGGTGTGTACAGGTATGTACAGGTGTGTACAGGTGTGTTACAGGTGTGTACAGGTATGTACAGGTGTATACAGGTGTGTACAGGTGTGTTACAGGTGTGTACAGGTATGTACAGGTGTGTACAGGTGTGTACAGGTATGTACAGGTGTATACAGGTGTGTACAGGTGTGTACAGGTGTGTACAGGTGTGTACACGTGTGTACAGGTGTGTACAGGTGTGTACAGGTGTGTACAGGTGTGTTTACCTGTCTCAGGTGTGTACAGGTGTGTTACAGGTGTGTACAGGTGTGTTCAGGTGTGTACAGGTGTGTTACAGGTGTGTACAGGTATGTACAGGTGTGTACAGGTGTGTTACAGGTGTGTTTACCTGGGATGGTGTGCACAGCCTCGATGGGCAGCAGGCAGGGTCGCTGCAGGTGTGACACAGGTGTGATGATGATGATGTCAGGGTGTATCCCAGGTGTGATAACGATGCAGTACAGGTGTGGTACAGGTGTGTACAGGTGTGATGATGATGATGTACAGGTGTGTACAGGTGTGTACAGGTGTGTACAGGTGTGTACAGGTGTGTTTACCTGGGATGGTGTGCACAGCCTCGATGGGCAGCAGGCAGGGTCGCTGCAGGTGTGTCACAGGTGTGATGATGATGATGTACAGGTATATTACAGGTATGACAGGTGTATCTCAGGTGTGTTACAGGTGTGTACAGGTGTGTACAGGTGTGTACAGGTGTGTTTACCTGGGATGGTGTGCACAGCCTCGATGGGCAGCAGGCAGGGTCGCTCCAGCTCCCGCGGGGGTTGGGGGATGTGACACAGGTGTGATGATGATGATGTACAGGTGTGATAACGATGCCATACAGGTGTGTTACAGGTATGTACAGGTGTGTACAGGTGTGTTACAGGTAATTTACCTGGGATGGTGTGCACAGCCTCGATGGGCAGCAGGCAGGGTCGCTGCAGGTGTGACACAGGTGTGATGATGATGATGTCAGGGTGTGATATACGTGTGATAACGATGCAGTACAGGTGTGTCCAGGTGTGTACAGGTGTGTACAGGTGTGTTCAGGTGTGTACAGGTGTGATGATGATGATGTCAGGGTGTATCCCAGGTGCAGTACAGGTGTGTACAGGTGTGTACAGGTGTGTCCAGGTGTGTACAGGTGTGTACAGGTGTGTTACAGGTGTGTACAGGTGTGTACAGGTGTGTACAGGTGTGTACAGGTGTGTTCAGGTGTGTACAGGTGTGTACAGGTGTGTACAGGTGTGTACAGGTGTGTTACAGGTGTGTACAGGTGTGTCACAGGTAACAGGTGTGTCCAGGTGTGTACAGGTGTGTCCAGGTGTGTCCAGGTGTGTACAGGTGTGTCCAGGTGTGTACAGGTGTGTACAGGTGTGTACAGGTGTGTTACAGGTGTGTTTACCTGGGATGGTGTGCACAGCCTCGATGGGCAGCAGGCAGGGTCGCTGCAGGTGTGACACAGGTGTGATGATGATGATGTCAGGGTGTGTTACAGGTGTGATAACGATGCAGTACAGGTGTGTTACAGGTATGTACAGGTGTGTTACAGGTGTGTACAGGTGTGTTCAGGTGTGTTACAGGTGTGTTTACCTGGGATGGTGTGCACAGCCTCGATGGGCAGCAGGCAGGGTCGCTCCAGTTCCCGCGGGGGTTGGGGGATGTGACACAGGTGTGATGATGATGATGTCAGGGTGTGTTACAGGTGTGATAACGATGCCATACAGGTGTGTACAGGTGTGTACAGGTGTGTACAGGTGTGTCCAGGTGTGTACAGGTGTGTACAGGTGTGTTACAGGTGTGTACAGGTGTGTACAGGTGTGTTACAGGTGTGTTACAGGTAATTTACCTGGGATGGTGTGCACAGCCTCGATGGGCAGCAGGCAGGGTCGCTGCAGGTGTGACACAGGTGTGATGATGATGATGTCAGGGTGTATCCCAGGTGTGATGATGATGATGTACAGGTGTGTTACAGGTGTGTTACAGGTGTGTACAGGTGTGTTTACCTGGGATGGTGTGCACAGCCTCGATGGGCAGCAGGCAGGGTCGCTGCAGGTGTGACACAGGTGTGATGATGATGATGTACAGGTGTGATGATGATGTGATACAGGTGCAGTACAGGTGTGTACAGGTGTGTACATGTGTGTACAGGTGTGTTTACCTGTCTCAGGTGTGTTTACCTGGGATGGTGTGCACAGCCTCGATGGGCAGCAGGCAGGGTCGCTGCAGGTGTGACACAGGTGTGATGATGATGCAGTACAGGTGTGTACAGGTGTGTTACAGGTGTGTACAGGTGTGTACAGGTGTGTACAGGTGTGTTACAGGTGTGTTCAGGTGTGTTTACCTGGGATGGTGTGCACAGCCTCGATGGGCAGCAGGCAGGGTCGCTCCAGGTGTGACACAGGTGTGATGATGATGATGTCAGGGTGTATCCCAGGTGTGTACAGGTGTGATGATGATGATGTACAGGTGTGTTACAGGTGTGTACAGGTGTGTACAGGTGTGTTACAGGTGTGTTTACCTGGGATGGTGTGCACAGCCTCGATGGGCAGCAGGCAGGGTCGCTGCAGGTGTGACACAGGTGTGATGATGATGATGTACAGGTATATTACAGGTATGACAGGTGTATCTCAGGTGTGTTACAGGTGTGTACAGGTGTGTACAGGTGTGTACAGGTGTGTTTACCTGGGATGGTGTGCACAGCCTCGATGGGCAGCAGGCAGGGTCGCTCCAGCTCCCGCGGGGGTTGGGGGATGTGACACAGGTGTGATGATGATGATGTACAGGTGTGATGATGATGTGATACAGGTGTGTACAGGTGTGTACAGGTGTGTACAGGTGTGTACAGGTGTGTTTACCTGGGATGGTGTGCACAGCCTCGATGGGCAGCAGGCAGGGTCGCTGCAGGTGTGTCACAGGTGTGATGATGATGATGTCAGGGTGTATCCCAGGTGTGATGATGATGTGATACAGGTGTGTTACAGGTGTGTACAGGTGTGTACAGGTGTGTACAGGTAATTTACCTGGGATGGTGTGCACAGCCTCGATGGGCAGCAGGCAGGGTCGCTGCAGGTGTGTCACAGGTGTGATGATGATGATGTACAGGTGTGTTACAGGTGTGTACAGGTGTGTACAGGTGTGTTTACCTGGGATGGTGTGCACAGCCTCGATGGGCAGCAGGCAGGGTCGCTCCAGGTGTGACACAGGTGTGATGATGATGATGTCAGGGTGTATCCCAGGTGTGATGATGATGATGTACAGGTGTGTACAGGTGTGTACAGGTGTGTTCAGGTGTGTTACAGGTAATTTACCTGGGATGGTGTGCACAGCCTCGATGGGCAGCAGGCAGGGTCGCTCCAGTTCCCGCGGGGGTTGGGGGATGTGCGAATCCACGGCCTCGAGGAGCCTCAGCACGGACTGGAGACCCAGCTCGGGGTCACGGTCCTGCAGGTGAGATACAGGTGTGTTACAGGTGTGTTACAGGTGTGTACAGGTGTGTACAGGTGTGTACAGGTGTGTACAGGTGTGTACAGGTGTGTCACAGGAGCCTCAGCAAGGACTGGAGCCCCAGCTCGGGGTCACGGTCCTACAGGTGAGATACAGGTAACATCATACAGGTGTATCCAGGTGTGTTTTTATCCCCCCCAGGTGTCCCCAGGTGTATCCAGGTGTGTTTTTATCCCCCCCAGGTGTCCCCAGGTGTGTCCAGGTGTACCTGCAGCGCACACAGAGCCGACCCCACCACCACCGGGGTGTCCCCAGGTACCCCAGGTGTGTCCCCAGGTGTATCCAGGTGTCCCCAGGTACCCCAGGTGTGTCCCCAGGTGTATCCAGGTGTCCCCAGGTGTCCCCAGGTGTGTTTTTATCCTCCCCAGGTGTCCCCAGGTGTCCCCAGGTGTGTTTTTATCCCCCCCAGGTGTCCCCAGGTGTGTCCAGGTGTCCCCAGGTGTGTCCAGGTGTGTTTTTATCCCCTCCAGGTGTGTCCAGGTGTTCCCCAGGTGTCCCCAGGTGTCCCCAGGTGTATCCAGGTGTTCCCCAGGTGTCCCCAGGTGTCCCCAGGTGTTCCCCAGGTGTTCCCCAGGTGTTCCCCAGGTGTTCCCCAGGTGTCCCCAGGTGTCCCCAGGTGTATCCAGGTGTCCCCAGGTGTGTCCAGGTGTGTCCAGGTGTCCCCAGGTGTCCCCAGGTGTATCCAGGTGTCCCCAGGTGTGTCCAGGTGTGTCCAGGTGTACCTGCAGCGCACACAGAGCCGACCCCACCACCACCGGGGTGTCCCCAGGTACCCCAGGTGTTCCCCAGGTGTGTCCAGGTGTATCTCAGGTGTCCCCAGGTGTGTCCAGGTGTGTCCAGGTGTACCTGCAGCGCACACAGAGCCGACCCCACCACCACCGGGGTGTCCCGAGGTACCCCAGGTGTTCCCAGGTGTGTTCAGGTGTGTCCAGGTGTCCCCAGGTGTTCCCCAGGTGTGTCCAGGTGTATCTCAGGTGTCCCCAGGTGTGTCCAGGTGTTCCCCAGGTGTGTCCAGGTGTGTTTTTATCCCCCCCAGGTGTATCCAGGTGTGTCCAGGTGTCCCCAGGTGTGTCCAGGTGTATCCCAGGTGTGTCCAGGTGTACCTGCAGCGCACACAGAGCCGACCCCACCACCACCGGGGTTTTTTCTCCGTCGAAGCCGAACTCGGTCAGGAGCTCCCGAACCTCGAGCTCGACCAATGGGAGCAGCTCCGGGTCCGGCACCGCGTCCGCCTTGTTCAGGTAAACAACAACGTGCTGGACGCCCACCTGGACAGGTGAGACAGGTGAGACAGGTGAGAGACACACCCTGAACCTACACCTGAACCTGGATCTACACCTGAACCTGAACCTGAACCTGAACCTGAACCTGGATCTGAACCTGAACCCAAACCCCAACAGCTCCGGGTCCGGCACCGCGTCCGCCTTGTTCAGGTAAACAACAACGTGCTGGACGCCCACCTGTGCAGGTGAGACAGGTGAGGGGTTACACCTGAACCTACACCTGAACCTACACCTGGATCTACACCTGAACCCAAACCCCAACAGCTCCGGGTCCGGCACCGCGTCCGCCTTGTTCAGGTAAACAACAACGTGCTGGACACACACCTGGACAGGTGAGACAGGTGAGACAGGTGAGACAGGTGAGACAGGTGAGACAGGTGAGAGTCACACCTGAACCTACACCTGAACCTGAACCCGAACCTGGATCTACACCTGAACCTGATCCTGGGTCTGGCACCGCGTCCGCCTTGTTCAGGTGAACAACAACGTGCTGGACACACACCTGGACAGGTGAGACAGGTGAGACAGGTGAGAGACACACCTGAACCTGAACCTACACCTGAACCTGAACCTACACCTGGATCTGAACCTGAACCCAAACCCCAACAGCTCCGGGTCCGGCACCGCGTCCGCCTTGTTCAGGTAAACGACAACGTGCTGGACGCACACCTGGACAGGTGAGACAGGTGAGAGTCACACCTTGAACCTGGATCTACACCTGAACCTGGATCTACACCTGGATCTACACCTGAACCCAAACCCCAACAGCTCCGGGACCGGCACCGCATCCGCCTTGTTCAGGTGAACAACAACGTGCTGGACACACACCTGGACAGGTGAGACAGGTGAGACAGGTGAGACAGGTGAGAGTCACACCCTGAACCTACACCTGAACCTGAACCTGGACCTGGATCTACACCTGAACCTGAACCTGGGTCTGGCACCGCGTTCACCTTGTTCAGGTAAACAACAACGTGCTGGACACACACCTGGACAGGTGAGACAGGTGAGGGGTTACACCCTGAACCTACACCTGAAACTACACCTGAACCTGGACCTGGATCTACACCTGAACCTGAACCTGAACCTGGACCTACACCTGGATCTACACCTGAACCTGAACCCCCAAACTCAGCTGCTGTGAGCGTGGTCTCACCTGGCCACGCCCCCTCAGGAACTGACCACGCCCCTTCCCATGAAGCCACGCCCCCTCAGGATCTGACCACGCCCCCTCAGGAGCTGACCACGCCCCCTCAGGAACTGACCACACCCCATCAGGAGTGGACCACGCCCCCTCAGGAGCTGACCACGTCCCCTTCACATGAAGCCACGCCCCCTCAGGAGCTGACCACGCCCCCTCAAGAGGTGACCACGCCCCTCAGGAACTGACCACGCCCCCTCAGGAGCTGACCACGCCCCCTCAGGAACTGACCACGCCCCCTCAGGAGCTGACCACGCCCCCTCAGGAACTGACCACGCCCCCTCGGGTGTTGGCCACGCCCCCTCAGGAACTGACCACGCCCCTTCAGGAACTGACCACGCCCCCTTCAGGAACTGACCACGCCCCCTTCAGGAGGCAACCACGCCACCTTCCCATGAAGCCACGCCCCTTCAGGAACTGACCACGCCCCCTTCCCATAAAGCCACGCCCCCTCAGGGTCTGTGGCACCTGACCACGCCCCCCCAGACGTTAGCCACGCCCCCTCAGGTGGTGGCCACGCCCCCTCAGGAGGTAACCACACCCCCTCAGCTGTTAGCCACGCCCCCTCCTGAGCTGGCCACGCCCCCCAGGTGCTGGCCACGCCCCCCGACATTAGCCATGCCCCCTCAGGAGATAACCACGCCCCCCAGACATTAGCCACGCCCCCCAGGAGCTGGCCACGCCCCCTCCTGAGCTAGCCACGCCCCCCAGACAGTAGCCACACCCCCTCAGGTGGTGGTCACGCCCCCTCCTGAGCTAGCCACGCCCCCTCCTGAGCTGGCCACGCCCCCCAGGAGGTGGCCACGCCCCCCAGCTCACCTGTCGGGCCAGCAGCAGGTGCTCCCGGGTCTGTGGCACCTGACCACGCCCCCTCAGGAGGCAACCACGACCCCCCAGATGTTAGCCACGCCCCCTCCTGAGCTAGCCACGCCCCCTCAGGAGATAACCACGCCCCCCAGACATTAGCCACGCCCCCCCCTCAGCTAGCCATGCCTCCTCAGGAGATAACCACGCCCCCCAGACATTAGCCACACCCCTCAGGTGGTGGCCACGCCCCCTCAGAAGGTAACCACACCCCCTCAGATGTTAGCCACGCCCCCTCCTGAGCTAGCCACGCCCCCCAGGCACTGGCCATGCCCCCTCCTGAGCTAGCCATGCCCCCTCAGGAGATAACCACGCCCCCCAGACATTAGCCACGCCCCCTCCTGAGCTAGCCACGCTCCCCAGACATTAGCCACACCCCCTCAGGTGGTGGTCACGCCCCCTCCTGAGCTAGCCACACCCCCCAGACATTAGCCACGCCCCCTCCTGAGCTGGCCACGCCACCTCCTGAGGTGGCCACGCCCCCCAGGTGGTGGCCACGCCCCCCCAGGAGGTGGCCACGCCCCCCAGCTCACCTGTCAGGCCAGCAGCAGGTGCTCCCGGGTCTGTGTGACCTGACCACGCCCCCTCAGGAGGCAACCACGCCCCCAGATGGTAGCCACGCCCCCTCAGGTGGTGGCCACGCCCCCTCAGGAGGTAACCACACCCCCTCAGATGTTAGCCATGCCCCCTCCTGAGCTGGCCACGCCCCCCAGATATTAGCCACGCCCCCTAAGGTGCTGACCACGCCCCCTCCCATGTAGCCACGCCCCCCCAGGAGGTGGCCACGCCCCCCAGACATTAGCCATGCCCCCTCAGGTGGTGGCCACGCCCCCACAGGAGGTAGCCACGCCCCCTCCTGAGCTAGCCACGCCCCCCAGACATTGGCCACACCCCCTCAGGTGGTGGCCACGCCCCCTCCTGAGCTAGCCACGCCCCCCAGGAGCTGGCCACGCCCCCCAGGAGGTGGCCACGCCCCCCAGCTCACCTGTCAGGCCAGCAGCAGCTGCTCCCGGGTCTGTGTGACCTGACCACGCCCCCTCAGGAGGCAACCACGACCCCCCAGATGGTAGCCACGCCCCCTCATGAGCTAGCCACGCCCCCCCAGGAGGTGGCCACGCCCCCCAGGAGGTGGCCACGCCCCCCAGCTCACCTGTCGGGCCAGCAGCAGGTGCTCCCGGGTCTGTGGCACCTGGCCACGCCCCCTCAGGAGGCAACCACGCCCCCTCAGATGGTAGCCACACCCCCTCAGGTGGTGGCCACGCCCCCTCAGGAGGTAACCACACCCCCTCAGCTGTTAGCCACGCCCCCCCCTCAGCTAGCCATGCCTCCTCAGGAGATAACCACGCCCCCCAGACATTAGCCACACCCCTCAGGTGGTGGCCACGCCCCCTCAGAAGGTAACCACACCCCCTCAGATGTTAGCCACGCCCCCTCCTGAGCTAGCCACGCCCCCCAGGCACTGGCCATGCCCCCTCCTGAGCTAGCCATGCCCCCTCAGGAGATAACCACGCCCCCCAGACATTAGCCACGCCCCCTCCTGAGCTAGCCACACCCCCCAGACATTAGCCACACCCCCTCAGGTGGTGGTCACGCCCCCTCCTGAGCTAGCCACGCCCCCCAGGAGGTGGCCACGCCCCCCAGGAGGTGGCCACGCCCCCCAGCTCACCTGTCGGGCCAGCAGCAGGAGCTCCAGGGTCTGTGTGACCTGGCCACGCCCCCTCAGACGTTAGCCACGCCCCCTCAGGTGGTGGTCACGCCCCCACAGGAGGTAGCCACGCCCCCTCCTGAGCTAGCCACGCCCCCCCGACATTAGCCACGCCCCCTCCTGAGCTAGCCATGTCCCCTCAGGAGATAACCACGCCCCCCATACACTAGCCACGCCCCCCAGGAGCTGGCCACGCCCCCTCAGGTGGTGGTCACGCCCCCTCCTGAGCTAGCCACACCCCCCAGACATTGGCCACACCCCCTCAGGTGGTGGCCACGCCCCCTCCTGAGCTACCCACGCCCCCTCAGGTGGTGGCCACGCCCCCCAGGAGGTGGCCACGCCCCCCCAGGAGGTGGCCACGCCCCCCAGCTCACCTGCCGGGCCAGCAGCAGGAGCTCCCGGGTCTGTGGCACCTGACCACGCCCCCTCAGGAGGCAACCACACCCCCTCAGATGTTAGCCACGCCCCCTCCTGAGATAGCCACGCCCCCCAGGAGGTGGCCACGCCCCCCAGACGTTAGCCACGCCCCCTCCGGAGCTAGCCACGCTCCCCAGACCTTAGCCACACCCCCTCAGGTGGTGGTCACGCCCCCTCCTGAGCTAGCCACACCCCCCAGACATTGGCCAAACCCCCTCAGGTGGTGGTCACGCCCCCTCCTGAGCTAGCCACGCCCCCCCAGGAGCTGGCCACGCCCCCAGGAGGTGGCCACGCCCCCCAGCTCACCTGTCGGGCCAGCAGCAGGAGCTCCCGGGTGTGTGGCACCTGACCACGCCCCCTCAGGAGGCAACCACGCCCCCTCAGATGGTAGCCACACCCCCTCAGGAGGCAACCACGACCCCCCAGATGTTAGCCACGCCCCCTCCTGAGCTAGCCACGCCCCCTCAGGAGATAACCACGCCCCCCAGACATTAGCCACGCCCCCCCCTCAGCTAGCCATGCCTCCTCAGGAGATAACCACGCCCCCCAGACATTAGCCACACCCCTCAGGTGGTGGCCACGCCCCCTCAGAAGGTAACCACACCCCCTCAGATGTTAGCCACGCCCCCTCCTGAGCTAGCCACGCCCCCCAGGCACTGGCCATGCCCCCTCCTGAGCTAGCCATGCCCCCTCAGGAGATAACCACGCCCCCCAGACATTAGCCACGCCCCCTCCTGAGCTAGCCACGCTCCCCAGACATTAGCCACACCCCCTCAGGTGGTGGTCACGCCCCCTCCTGAGCTAGCCACACCCCCCAGACATTAGCCACGCCCCCTCCTGAGCTGGCCACGCCACCTCCTGAGGTGGCCACGCCCCCCAGGTGGTGGCCACGCCCCCCCAGGAGGTGGCCACGCCCCCCAGCTCACCTGTCAGGCCAGCAGCAGGTGCTCCCGGGTCTGTGTGACCTGACCACGCCCCCTCAGGAGGCAACCACGCCCCCAGATGGTAGCCACGCCCCCTCAGGTGGTGGCCACGCCCCCTCAGGAGGTAACCACACCCCCTCAGATGTTAGCCATGCCCCCTCCTGAGCTGGCCACGCCCCCCAGATATTAGCCACGCCCCCTAAGGTGCTGACCACGCCCCCTCCCATGTAGCCACGCCCCCCCAGGAGGTGGCCACGCCCCCCAGACATTAGCCATGCCCCCTCAGGTGGTGGCCACGCCCCCACAGGAGGTAGCCACGCCCCCTCCTGAGCTAGCCACGCCCCCCAGACATTGGCCACACCCCCTCAGGTGGTGGCCACGCCCCCTCCTGAGCTAGCCACGCCCCCCAGGAGCTGGCCACGCCCCCCAGGAGGTGGCCACGCCCCCCAGCTCACCTGTCAGGCCAGCAGCAGCTGCTCCCGGGTCTGTGTGACCTGACCACGCCCCCTCAGGAGGCAACCACGACCCCCCAGATGGTAGCCACGCCCCCTCATGAGCTAGCCACGCCCCCCAGGAGGTGGCCACGCCCCCCAGGAGGTGGCCACGCCCCCCAGCTCACCTGTCGGGCCAGCAGCAGGTGCTCCCGGGTCTGTGGCACCTGGCCACGCCCCCTCAGGAGGCAACCACGCCCCCTCAGATGGTAGCCACACCCCCTCAGGTGGTGGCCACGCCCCCTCAGGAGGTAACCACACCCCCTCAGCTGTTAGCCACGCCCCCCCCTCAGCTAGCCATGCCTCCTCAGGAGATAACCACGCCCCCCAGACATTAGCCACACCCCTCAGGTGGTGGCCACGCCCCCTCAGAAGGTAACCACACCCCCTCAGATGTTAGCCACGCCCCCTCCTGAGCTAGCCACGCCCCCCAGGCACTGGCCATGCCCCCTCCTGAGCTAGCCATGCCCCCTCAGGAGATAACCACGCCCCCCAGACATTAGCCACGCCCCCTCCTGAGCTAGCCACACCCCCCAGACATTAGCCACACCCCCTCAGGTGGTGGTCACGCCCCCTCCTGAGCTAGCCACGCCCCCCAGGAGGTGGCCACGCCCCCCAGGAGGTGGCCACGCCCCCCAGCTCACCTGTCGGGCCAGCAGCAGGAGCTCCAGGGTCTGTGTGACCTGGCCACGCCCCCTCAGACGTTAGCCACGCCCCCTCAGGTGGTGGTCACGCCCCCACAGGAGGTAGCCACGCCCCCTCCTGAGCTAGCCACGCCCCCCCGACATTAGCCACGCCCCCTCCTGAGCTAGCCATGTCCCCTCAGGAGATAACCACGCCCCCCATACACTAGCCACGCCCCCCAGGAGCTGGCCACGCCCCCTCAGGTGGTGGTCACGCCCCCTCCTGAGCTAGCCACACCCCCCAGACATTGGCCACACCCCCTCAGGTGGTGGCCACGCCCCCTCCTGAGCTACCCACGCCCCCTCAGGTGGTGGCCACGCCCCCCAGGAGGTGGCCACGCCCCCCCAGGAGGTGGCCACGCCCCCCAGCTCACCTGCCGGGCCAGCAGCAGGAGCTCCCGGGTCTGTGGCACCTGACCACGCCCCCTCAGGAGGCAACCACACCCCCTCAGATGTTAGCCACGCCCCCTCCTGAGATAGCCACGCCCCCCAGGAGGTGGCCACGCCCCCCAGACGTTAGCCACGCCCCCTCCGGAGCTAGCCACGCTCCCCAGACCTTAGCCACACCCCCTCAGGTGGTGGTCACGCCCCCTCCTGAGCTAGCCACACCCCCCAGACATTGGCCAAACCCCCTCAGGTGGTGGTCACGCCCCCTCCTGAGCTAGCCACGCCCCCCCAGGAGCTGGCCACGCCCCCCCAGGAGGTGGCCACGCCCCCCAGCTCACCTGTCGGGCCAGCAGCAGGAGCTCCCGGGTGTGTGGCACCTGACCACGCCCCCTCAGGAGGCAACCACGCCCCCTCAGATGGTAGCCACACCCCCTCAGGAGGCAACCACGACCCCCCAGATGTTAGCCACGCCCCCTCCTGAGCTAGCCACGCCCCCTCAGGAGATAACCACGCCCCCCAGACATTAGCCACGCCCCCCCCTCAGCTAGCCATGCCTCCTCAGGAGATAACCACGCCCCCCAGACATTAGCCACACCCCTCAGGTGGTGGCCACGCCCCCTCAGAAGGTAACCACACCCCCTCAGATGTTAGCCACGCCCCCTCCTGAGCTAGCCACGCCCCCCAGGCACTGGCCATGCCCCCTCCTGAGCTAGCCATGCCCCCTCAGGAGATAACCACGCCCCCCAGACATTAGCCACGCCCCCTCCTGAGCTAGCCACGCTCCCCAGACATTAGCCACACCCCCTCAGGTGGTGGTCACGCCCCCTCCTGAGCTAGCCACACCCCCCAGACATTAGCCACGCCCCCTCCTGAGCTGGCCACGCCACCTCCTGAGGTGGCCACGCCCCCCAGGTGGTGGCCACGCCCCCCCAGGAGGTGGCCACGCCCCCCAGCTCACCTGTCAGGCCAGCAGCAGGTGCTCCCGGGTCTGTGTGACCTGACCACGCCCCCTCAGGAGGCAACCACGCCCCCAGATGGTAGCCACGCCCCCTCAGGTGGTGGCCACGCCCCCTCAGGAGGTAACCACACCCCCTCAGATGTTAGCCATGCCCCCTCCTGAGCTGGCCACGCCCCCCAGATATTAGCCACGCCCCCTAAGGTGCTGACCACGCCCCCTCCCATGTAGCCACGCCCCCCCAGGAGGTGGCCACGCCCCCCAGACATTAGCCATGCCCCCTCAGGTGGTGGCCACGCCCCCACAGGAGGTAGCCACGCCCCCTCCTGAGCTAGCCACGCCCCCCAGACATTGGCCACACCCCCTCAGGTGGTGGCCACGCCCCCTCCTGAGCTAGCCACGCCCCCCAGGAGCTGGCCACGCCCCCCAGGAGGTGGCCACGCCCCCCAGCTCACCTGTCAGGCCAGCAGCAGCTGCTCCCGGGTCTGTGTGACCTGACCACGCCCCCTCAGGAGGCAACCACGACCCCCCAGATGGTAGCCACGCCCCCTCATGAGCTAGCCACGCCCCCCAGGAGGTGGCCACGCCCCCCAGGAGGTGGCCACGCCCCCCAGCTCACCTGTCGGGCCAGCAGCAGGTGCTCCCGGGTCTGTGGCACCTGGCCACGCCCCCTCAGGAGGCAACCACGCCCCCTCAGATGGTAGCCACACCCCCTCAGGTGGTGGCCACGCCCCCTCAGGAGGTAACCACACCCCCTCAGCTGTTAGCCACGCCCCCCCCTCAGCTAGCCATGCCTCCTCAGGAGATAACCACGCCCCCCAGACATTAGCCACACCCCTCAGGTGGTGGCCACGCCCCCTCAGAAGGTAACCACACCCCCTCAGATGTTAGCCACGCCCCCTCCTGAGCTAGCCACGCCCCCCAGGCACTGGCCATGCCCCCTCCTGAGCTAGCCATGCCCCCTCAGGAGATAACCACGCCCCCCAGACATTAGCCACGCCCCCTCCTGAGCTAGCCACACCCCCCAGACATTAGCCACACCCCCTCAGGTGGTGGTCACGCCCCCTCCTGAGCTAGCCACGCCCCCCAGGAGGTGGCCACGCCCCCCAGGAGGTGGCCACGCCCCCCAGCTCACCTGTCGGGCCAGCAGCAGGAGCTCCAGGGTCTGTGTGACCTGGCCACGCCCCCTCAGACGTTAGCCACGCCCCCTCAGGTGGTGGTCACGCCCCCACAGGAGGTAGCCACGCCCCCTCCTGAGCTAGCCACGCCCCCCCGACATTAGCCACGCCCCCTCCTGAGCTAGCCATGTCCCCTCAGGAGATAACCACGCCCCCCATACACTAGCCACGCCCCCCAGGAGCTGGCCACGCCCCCTCAGGTGGTGGTCACGCCCCCTCCTGAGCTAGCCACACCCCCCAGACATTGGCCACACCCCCTCAGGTGGTGGCCACGCCCCCTCCTGAGCTACCCACGCCCCCTCAGGTGGTGGCCACGCCCCCCAGGAGGTGGCCACGCCCCCCCAGGAGGTGGCCACGCCCCCCAGCTCACCTGCCGGGCCAGCAGCAGGAGCTCCCGGGTCTGTGGCACCTGACCACGCCCCCTCAGGAGGCAACCACACCCCCTCAGATGTTAGCCACGCCCCCTCCTGAGATAGCCACGCCCCCCAGGAGGTGGCCACGCCCCCCAGACGTTAGCCACGCCCCCTCCGGAGCTAGCCACGCTCCCCAGACCTTAGCCACACCCCCTCAGGTGGTGGTCACGCCCCCTCCTGAGCTAGCCACACCCCCCAGACATTGGCCAAACCCCCTCAGGTGGTGGTCACGCCCCCTCCTGAGCTAGCCACGCCCCCCCAGGAGCTGGCCACGCCCCCAGGAGGTGGCCACGCCCCCCAGCTCACCTGTCGGGCCAGCAGCAGGAGCTCCCGGGTGTGTGGCACCTGACCACGCCCCCTCAGGAGGCAACCACGCCCCCTCAGATGGTAGCCACACCCCCTCAGGAGGCAACCACACCCCCTCAGATGTTAGCCACGCCCCCTCCTGAGCTGGCCACGCCCCCCCGACATTAGCCACGCCCCCTCCTGAGCTAGCCATGCCCCCTCAGGAGATAACCACGCCCCCCAGACATTAGCCACACCCCCTCCTGAGCTAGCCACGCCCCCCAGGAGGTGGCCACGCCCTCCCAGGAGGTGGCCACGCCCCCCAGCTCACCTGCCGGGCCAGCAGCAGGAGCTCCAGGGTCTGTGGCACCTGACCACGCCCCCTCAGGAGGCAACCACGCCCCCTCAGACGTTAGCCACGCCCCCTCCTGAGCTGGCCACGCCCCCTCAGGAGGCAACCACGCCCCCCCAGATGGTAGCCACGCCCCCTCAGACGTTAGCCACGCCCCCCAGGAGCTGGCCACGCCCCCCAGGCGCTGGCCACGCCCCCCAGCTCACCTGCCGGGCCAGCAGCAGGTGCTCCCGGGTCTGTGGCATTTGCCCGTCGGTGGCGGCCACCACCAGGATGACGCCGTCCAGGGGGGCGGTGCCCGTGATCATGTTCTGGGGGAAAAAACGGCAAAATCGGGAAAAAACGCCGGGAATTCCAGGAATTCCGGGAATTCCGGGAATTCCGGGAATTCTGGGAGTTCTGGGAATTTGTTATCGGAGCCGGGATTGGGAAAAATTGGGGGGAATTGGGTAAAGAAACTGGGGAGAAATCGGTGGAAAATGGTTAAAAATGAGCTGAAAAAAATTAATAAAAATGTTAAAAACAAATCACTGAAAAATCCAGAAAAATTCTGTAAAAAATAGCTTAAAAATTTGTAATAGTCCTTAAAAAATTCCCAAAAAATGCCAAAAAAATTCCCAAAAATTCTCAATAAGTTCGGAAAATAATCTCCCAAAATCCTCAAAAGATTCCCAAAAAAGCCACAAAAAAACCCTTAAAAATCTGCAAAAATTCTACAGAAATACCTAAAAAAATCCCTAAAAACGCACAAAAAATCCTGAAAAAAATGCTTAAAAAATCTGTAAAAAATCTCTAAAAATCCTCAAAAAATCCCTAAAAAATCCAAAAAAAATCCCCCAAAAATGCTGAAAAAATCCCTAAAAAAATCTCAAAAAAAATCCCTAAAAAATCCCCAAAAATCCCCCAAAAATTCTCACATAATTCCCAAAAAAACCCAAAAAAATTCCTTAAAAATCTCTAAAAATCTGCAAAAAAATCCCTAAAAAAATCCCAAAAAATCCACAAAAATCCTGAATAAAATTCCTAAAAAAATCTCTAAAATATCCTAAAAAAATCCTTAAAAGATCCCCAAAAATTCTCACATAATTCCAAAAAAAAAATCAAAAAATCCCTAAAAAAAATCCCTAAAAAATCCCTAAAAAAGCCCCAAAAAATCACAAAAAAATCCGTAAAAAATCTCTAAAAATCCCTAAAATATCCTGAAAAAAATCTCCAAAAAATCCTTAAAAATCCTCATAAAATCCCCCAAAAATCCATTAAAAATCCCTAAAAAAATCCCTAAAAAATTCCTAAAGACCTACAAAAAAATCCCCAAAATATCCTGAAAAAAATCCTAAAAAAATCCCCAAAAAATCCCAAAAAATCCACAAAAAATGCCTAAAATCCCTAAAAAATCCCCCCAAAAATCAGTAAAAAATCTCTAAAAATCCCTAAAAAATCCCTCAAAAAATCTCCAAAAAACCCCAAAAAATCCCTAAAAATCCCCCAAAAATAAAAAAAATCTGAAAAAAATGTGCAAAAATCCTCAAAAAATCCCGAAAAAATCCTGAAAAACAATCACTAAAAAATCTGAAAAAAATCCCTAAAAAATCCTAAAAAATCCCAAAAAATCCCCCAAAAATTCCTAAAAAATCCCTAAAAAATCCCCAAAAAGTCCCTAAAAAAACCTAAAAAATCCCTAAAAAATCCTGAAAAAAATCCTAAAAAAATCCTAAAAAAATCCCTAAAAAATCAAAAAAAAATCCTGAAAAAAATTCCAAAAAAATCCCTAAAAAAATCCTGAAAAAAAATCCTAAAAAAATCCCTAAAAAATCCCAAAAAAATCCTGAAAAAAATCCTAAAAAAATCCCTAAAAAATCCCCAAAAAATCCTGAAAAAAATCCCTAAAAAATCCCTAAAAAATCCCCAAAAAATCCTGAAAAAATCTCTAAAAATCCCTAAAAAATCTCCAAAAAATCCTTAAAAATCCCCAAAAAATCCCCAAAAAATCCCCAAAAAATCACAAAAAAATCCGCAAAAAATTCGAAAAAAATTAAAAAAAAAAAAAAAATCCAAAAAATTTCCAAAAAAATTCGAAAAAAATTCAAAAAAAATCCAAAAAAATTCCAGAAAATTCCGAAAAATTCCAGAAAATTCCAGAATCCCAGAATTCCGTACCTTGACATAATCAGCATGCCCAGGGCAGTCGGTGTGCGCGTAGTGTCTCCGTGCCGTGCTGTACTCCACGTGCGCGGCGTTGATGGGGACAAAAACACCCCAAAAAAACCCAAAAAATCCCTAAAAATTCTCAAAACATCCCCAAAAAAATCCAAAAAAATCCCCAAAAAATCTCTAAAATTTCTCAAATAATCCCCAAAAAATCCCAAAAATATCCTGAAAAAAATTCCAAAATACTCCCTAAAAAATCCCAAAAATCCTCAAAAAATCCCTAAAAATCCTAAAAAATCCCTAAAAACCCCCAAAAAATCACAAAAAAATCCACAAAAAATCCCTAAAAAATCCTAAAATATCCCTAAAAATCCACAAAAAATCCTGAAAAAAATCCTTAAAAAATCCCAAAAAAATCCCTAAAAATTCTTGAAAAAATCCCTAAAAAATCCCCAAAAAATCCTGAAAAGAATCCCCAAAAAATCCCTAAAAAATCCCCAAAAAATCCTGAAAAAAAATCCTAAAAAATCCCTAAAAAATCCCCAAAAAATCCTGAAAAAAAATCCTAAAAAATCCCTAAAAAATCCCTAAAAAATCTCAAAAAAATCACAAAAAACTCCGCAAAAAATTAAAAAAAAATTCAAAAAAATTAAAAAAAAATTCGAAAAAAATTCCAAAAAAATCAAAAAAAAATCCGAAAAAAATTTTAAAAAATTCCAGAAAATTCCAAAAAATTTCCAGAAAATTCCCAGAATTCCAAACCCCTTACCTTGACATAATCAGCGTGGCCAGGGCAGTCGGTGTGCGCGTAGTGTCTCCGTGCCGTGCTGTACTCCACGTGCGCGGCGTTGATGGTGACAAAAACACCCCAAAAAACCCCAAAACCCCCCAAAAATAATACCTAAAAATCGTCAAAAAATCCAAAAAAAATCCTTAAAAATCCTCAAAAAATCCTCTAAAAGAATTCCTAAAAAATCCCTAAAAAGTCCTTTAAAACTCCCTAAAAAATCCCCCTAAAAATTCCTAAAAAATCCCCAAAAAATCCTGAAAAAAATCCTAAAAAATCCCTAAAAATCCCCAAAAAATCACAAAAAAATCCTAAAAAAATCCCTAAAAATCCACAAAAAATCACAAAAAAATCCTAAAAAATCCCTAAAAAATCCCCAAAAAATCTCAAAAAAATCCTTAAAAATCCTCAAAAAATCTCTAAAAAATCCACAAAAAAATCCCTAAAAAATCCCCAAAAAATCCCTAAAAAATCCGCTAAAAATTCCAAAAAAATTCGAAAAAAATACAAAATAAATGCAAAAAAAATCCGAAAAAAATCCCGAAAAAATCCGAAAAAAATCCAAAAAAATTCCCAAAAATTCCAGAAAATTCCAGAATCCCAGAATTTCATACCTTGACATAATCAGCGTGTCCAGGACAGTCGGTGTGCGCGTAGTGTCTCCGTGCCGTGCTGTACTCCACGTGCGCGGCGTTGATGGGGACAAAAACACCCCAAAAAATCCCCAAAAAATCCCTAAAAATTCTCAAAAACTCCCCAAAAAATCCCAAAAATATCCTGAAAAAAATTCCAAAAAACTTCCTAAAAAATCCCAAAAAATCCTTAGAAAATACCTAAAAAATCCCTAAAAATTCTCCAAAAAATACCCAAATAATCCTCATAAAATTCCTAAAAAATCCCTAAAAAAGCCCTAAAAAATCTGCAAAAAACCCCAAAAAATCCCAAAAAAATCCACAAAAAATCTACAAAAAGTTCCTAAAAAATCCCTAAAAAAGCCCTAAAAAATCTGCAAAAAAACCCAAAAAATCCCCAAAAAATCCCCAAAAAATCTACAAAAAATCCGCAAAAAATCCCTAAAAAATCTTTACAAATCCCTAAAAATCCTCAAAAAATCCCCCAAAAATCCATTAAAAATCCCTAAAAGGATTCTTAAGAAATCCCTAAAAAATCTTTAAAAAATCCTCCCAAAATCCTTAAAAATCCTCAAAAAATCCCCCAAAAAATCCCCAAAAAATTCGAAAAAAATTCAAAAAAAATGCAAAAAAAAAGCAAAAAAAATGCAAAAAACATCCCAAAAATTCCCAAAAAATTCCCAAAATCCCCAAACCTTTGGAATTTCATACCTTGACATAATCAGCGTGGCCAGGGCAGTCGGTGTGCGCGTAGTGTCTCCGTGCCGTGCTGTACTCCACGTGCGCTGCGTTGATGGTGATGCCGCGCGCTTTCTCCTCGGGGGCGCTGTCGATCTCCTCGTAGGGCCGGAACTGCGCCCCTCCCCCTGCTGACAGCACTGTGGGGACACCCCAAAAACGGGCTCAGAACCCCCCCAGAATGGGCTCAGACCCTCTGCATTTTTTTCCCAATTTTTCACCATTTTTTCCCAATTTTTCCCAATTTTTTTTCCAATTTTTTCCAATTTTTTCCCATTTTTTTCCCATTTTTTCCCCAATTTTTTCCCAATTTTTCCCCAATTTTTTCCCATTTTTTCCCAATTTTTTTCCCATTTTTCGCCCATTTTTTCTCCCAATTTTCCCTTTTTTTCTGAATTTTTTCCCAATTTTCTCCCAATTTTTCCCCAATTTTTTCCCATTTTTCGCCCATTTTTTCTCCCATTTTTTCCCATTTTTTTTCTCCCCACTTTTCCCCAATTTTTTCCCATTTTTTCCCAATTTTTCCCAATTTTTTCCCATTTTTCGCCCAATTTTTCTCCCAATTTTCCCATTTTTTCCCCATTTTCGCCCATTTTTTCTCCCAATTTTCCCATTTTTTCTGAATTTTTCCCCAATTTTTTCCCATTTTTTTCTCCCAATTTTCCCATTTTTTCTTTCCATTTTTTCCAAGTTTTCCCCATTTTTCCCCCCTTTTTTTCCCAATTTTTTCCCATTTTTTCCCCAATTTTTTCCCATTTTTTCCCGATTTTTGCCCATTTTTTCCCAATTTTTTCCCATTTTTCTCCATTTTTTCCCATTTTTCCCCCATTTTTTCTCCCATTTTTCCCATTTTTTCTCATTTTTCCCCAATTTTTTCCCATTTTTCTCCCAATTTTCCCCATTTTTCCCCCATTTTTTCCCCAATTTTTCCATTTTTTTCCCAATTTTTCCCCATTTTTTTCTCCCAATTTTCCCATTTTTTCCCCATTTTTTCCCCATTTTTCACCATTTTTTCCCAATTTGTCACCATTTTTTCCCAATTTTTCACCATTTTTTCCCCATTTTTTCCCATTTTTTCGCCATTTTTCCCCCCAATTTTTCGCCCATTTTTTCCCCAATTTGCCCCAATTTTCCCACATTTTTTCCCATATTTTTCCCATTTGTCTCCCAATTTTTTGCCCATTTTTTCTCAAATTTTCCCATTTTTTCCCAATTTTTTCCCCCTTTTTTCCCAAATTTTTTCCCATTTTTTTCGCCCATTTTTTCTCATTTTTCCCCCATTTTTTCCCAAATTTTTTCCCATTTTCCCCACATTTTTTCCCAATTTTTTCCCATTTTTCTGCCCATTTTTCCCCCTTTTCCCCCCAATTTTTCTCCCAATTTTCCATTTTTTTCCCCATTTTTCCCCCATTTTCCCCCATTTTTTCCCCCAATTTTCCCATTTTTCCCCAATTTTTCTCCCAATTTTCCCATTTTTCCCCATTTTTTCCCCATTTTCTCCCATTTTTTTCCCAATTTTTTCCCATTTTTTCCCAATTTTATCACAATTTTTCGCCCATTTTTTCCCCAATTTTCCTCCCAATTTTCCCATTTTTTCCCCATATTTTGTTCCATTTTTCCACCCTTTTTCCCCCAAATTTTCCCATTTTTCTCCCATTTTTTCCCCCAATTTTCCCCATTTTTTGTTCCATTTTCCCCATTTTTTCCCCAATTTTTCCCCATTTTTTCCCCAATTTTTTCCCATTTTCTCCCCATTTTTTCTCCCAATTTTCCCCCAAATTTTCTCACTTTTCTCCCAATTTTTCCCCATTTTTTGTTCCATTTTTCTCCCATTTTTTCCCCAATTTTCCCCCATTTTTTTCCCATTTTTTCTCCCAATTTTCCCCCAAATTTTCCCCATTTTTTGCCCGTTTTTGGCCATTTTTTCACCGTTTTTGGCCATTTTTTCACCGTTTTTCCCCATTTTTTCACCGTTTTTCACCATTTTTTTTTTGTTTTTTCCCAAATTCCCCCTTTTTCACCCCATTTTGGGCTCACCCCTGGTGATGGCAGCACTCAGGGTGATTTTCCCCTGCTCCACATCCCATTTATTCCCAATTTTCCCCATTTTTTCTCCCTTTTTTTCTCTCAATTTTCCCATTTTTCTCCCCATTTTTTCCCCATTTTTTCTCCCATTTTTTTTCCCCAATTTTTCCCCATTTTTCCCCCAATTTTTCTCCCAATTTTTCCCATTTTTTTCCCATTTTTCTCCCAATTTTTTGCCCATTTTTTCCCCATTTTTTCTCCCTATTTTCCCAATTTTTCTCTCATTTTTTGTTCCATTTTTCCCCAATTTTTTCCCATTTTTTCCCCATTTTATCCCCAATTTTTTCCCATTTTTTCTCCAATTTATTCTCCCAATTTTCCCCCAAATTTTCTCATTTTTCTCCCATTTTTTCCCCATTTTTCCCCATTTTTTCTCCCAAATTTTCTCATTTTTCTCCCATTTTTTCCCATTTTTTCTCCCAAATTTCCCCCAAATTTTCCCCATTTTTGGTCATTTTTTCCCCATTTTTTCACCGTTTTTCACCATTTTTTTTTTGTTTTTTCCCAAATTCCCCGTTTTTCACCCCATTTTGGGCTCACCCCTGGTGATGGCAGCACTCAGGGTGATTTTCCCCTGCTCCACATCCCATTTATTCCCAATTTTCCCCATTTTTTCTCCCATTTTTTCTCTCAATTTTCCCATTTTTCTCCCCATTTTTTCCCCATTTTTTCTCCCATTTTTTTCCCCAATTTTTCCCATTTTTCCCCCAATTTTTCTCCCAATTTTCCCATTTTTTTCCCAATTTTCTCCCAATTTTTTGCCCATTTTTTCACCATTTTTTCTCCCTATTTTCCCCATTTTTCTCTCATTTTTTGTTCCATTTTTCCCCAATTTTTTCCCATTTTTTCCCCATTTTTTCTCCAATTTTTTCCCATTTTTTCTCCCAATTTTCCCCCAAATTTTCTCATTTTTCTCCCATTTTTTCCCCATTTTTTCCCCATTTTTCCCCATTTTTTCTCCCAAATTTTCTCATTTTTCTCCCATTTTTTTCCCATTTTTTCTCCCAAATTTCTCCCAAATTTTCCCCATTTTTTGCCCGTTTTTGGCCATTTTTTCACCGTTTTTCGCCATTTTTTCACCGTTTTTCACCATTTTTTTTTTGTTTTTTCCCAAATTCCCCGTTTTTCACCCCATTTTGGGCTCACCCCTGCTGATGGCAGCACTCAGGGTGATTTTCCCCTGCTCCACATCCCATTTATTCCCAATTTTCCCCATTTTTTGCCCGTTTTTGGCCGTTTTTTGCCCGTTTTTGGCCATTTTTTCACCGTTTTTCACCATTTTTTTTTTGTTTTTTCCCAAATTCCCCGTTTTTCACCCCATTTTGGGCTCACCCCTGGTGATGGCAGCACTCAGGGTGGTTTTCCCCTGCCTCACATCCCATTTATTCCCAATTTTCCCCCAAATTTCCCCATTTTTTGCCCATTTTTGGTCATTTTTTCCCCATTTTTTCACCATTTTTCACCATTTTTTTTTTGTTTTTTCCCAAATTCCCGGTTTTTCACCCCATTTTGGGCTCACCCCTGGTGATGGCAGCGGTCAGGGTGGTTTTCCCGTGGTCCACGTGCCCGATGGTGCCGACGTTCAGGTGAGGTTTGTCCCGCACGAAAGCGACCTTGGCCTTGGGGGGGGCCTGGGGGGGACCCAAAATCACCCAAAATTACCCCAAAATTCACCCAAAATATCCACAAAAATCACCCAAAATTACCCCAAAATCCACTCAAAATATCCACAAAATTCACCCAAAAATTACCCCAAAATCACCCAAAATTACCCCAAAAATCCACCCAAAATTACCCCAAAATCACCCAAAATTACCCCAAAAATATCCCAAAAATCACCTAAAAATCCACCCAAAAATATCCCAAAAATCACCCAAAAATCCACCCAAAATTACCCCAAAATCGCCTGAAATTACCCCAAAAATATCCCCAAAATCCACCCAAAAATATCCCAAAATCGCCTGAAATTACCCCAAAAAATATCCCAAAAATTCACCCAAAATTAACCCAAAATTCACCCAAAAATAGCCCAAAAAAACCACAAAAATTCACCCAAAATTACCCCAAAATCACCCAAAATCACCCCAAAAATCACCCAAAAATCCACCCAAAATTACCCCAAAATCACCCAAAATTACCCCAAAAATAGCCCAAAAATCACCCAAAAATCCACCCAAAATTACCCCAAAAATATCCCCAAAATCCACCCAAAATATCCCAAAATCACCCCAAAATTACCCCAAAATCCACCCAAAATTCCCCCAAAATATCCACAAAATTCACCCAAAAATTACCCCAAAATCACTCAAAATTACACCAAAAATATCCCAAAAATCAACCAAAAATCCACCCAAAATTACCCCAAACTCACCTGAAATTACCCCAAAAATATCCCAAAAATTCACCCAAAAATATCCCAAAATCACCTGAAATTACCCCCAAAAATATCTCAAAAATTCACCCAAAATTCACCCAAAAATAGCCCAAAAAACCCACAAAAATTCACCCAAAATTACCCCAAAATCACCCAAAATTACCCCAAAAATATCCCAAAAATCACCCAAAAATCCACCCAAAATTACCCCAAAAATATCCCCAAAATCCACCCAATATCACCCAAAATTACCCCAAAATCCACCCAAAATTCCCCCAAAATATCCACAAAATTCACCCAAAAATTACCCCAAAATCACCCCAAATTACCCCAAAAATAGCCCAAAAATCCACCCAAAATTACCCCAAAATCACCTGAAATTACCCCAAAAATATCCCCAAAATCCACCCAAAAATATCCCAAAATCACCTGAAATTACCCCAAAATTACTGCAAAATCACCCAAAATTACCCCAAAATCACCCAAAATTACCCCAAAAATATCCCCAAAATCCACCCAAAATTACCCCAAAATCGCCTGAAATTACCCCAAAAATATCCCAAAAATTCACCCAAAATTCACCCAAAAATAGCCCAAAAAAGCCACAAAAATTCACCCAAAATATCCCCAAATTCACCCAAAAATCCACCCAAAATTACCCCAAAATCACCTGAAATTACCCCAAAAATATCTCAAAAATTCACCCAAAATTACCCCAAAATCACCTGAAATTACCCCAAAAATCCACCCAAAATTACCCCAAAATCACCCAAAATTACCCCGAAAATATCCACAAAATTCACCCAAAAATTACCCCAAAATCTCCCAAAATTACCCCAAAAATATCCCAAAAATCACCCAAAAATCCACCCAAAATTACCCCAAAATCCACTCAAAATATCCACAAAATTCACCCAAAAATTACCCCAAAATCACCCAAAATTACCCCAAAAATCCACCCAAAATTACCCCAAAATCACCCAAAATTACCCCAAAATAGCCCAAAAACCACCCAAAATTACCCCAAAAATCCACCCAAAATTACCCCAAAATCACACAAAATTACCCCAAAAATCATCCAAAAATCCACCCAAAATTACCCCAAAATCACCTGAAATTACCCCAAAAATAGCCCAAAAATCACCCAAAAATCCACCCAAAATTACCCCAAAATCACCTGAAATTACCCCAAAATCCACCCAAAATTACCCCAAAATCCACTCAAAAATATCCACAAAATTCACCCAAAAATTACCCCAAAAGCACCCAAAATTACCCCAAAAATCACCCAAAAATCACCCAAAAATTCACCCAAAATTACCCCAAAATCACCTGAAGTTACCCCAAAAAATATCCCAAAAATCCACCCAAAATTACCCCAAAATCACCTGAAATTACCCCAAAAATCATCCAAAAAATCCACCCAAAATATCCCAAAAATTACCCCAAAATCACCCAAAATTCACCCAAAAATAGCCCAAAAAAACCACAAAAATTCACCCAAAATATCCCCAAATTACCCCAAAAATCCACCCAAAATATCACAAAATTCACCCAAAAATCCACCCAAAATTACCCCAAAATCACCCAAAATTACCCCAAAATTGCCTGAAATTACCCCAAAAATCATCCCAAAAATCACCCAAAAATCCACCCAAAATTACCCCAAAATCACCCAAAATTACCCCAAAAATAGCCCAAAAATCACCCAAAAATCCACCCAAAATTACCCCAAAAATATCCCCAAAATCCACCCAAAATCACCCAAAATTACCCCAAAATCCACCCAAAATTCCCCCAAAATATCCACAAAATTCACCCAAAAATTACCCCAAAATCACCCCAAATTACCCCAAAAATAGCCCAAAAATCAACCAAAAATCCACCCAAAATTACCCCAAAATCACCTGAAATTACCCCAAAAATATCCCCAAAATCCACCCAAAATTACCCCAAAATCACCTGAAATTACCCCAAAATCCACTCAAAATATCCACAGAATTCACCCAAAAATTAACCCAAAATCACCCAAAATTACCCCAAAAATCCACCCAAAATTACCCCAAAATCACCCAAAATTACCCCAAAATAGCCCAAAAATCCACCCAAAATTACCCCAAAAATCCACCCAAAATTACCCCCAAAAATCCCCAAAATTCCCAAAAAACCTCCAAAAAATCCCAAAAAATTCCCCAAAAAGTCCAAAAAAAATCCTAAAAAAATCCCCAAAAATCCCAAAAAAGTAAAAAAAAATCCCAAAAAATCCTAAAAAATTCCAAAAAAAATCTCCAAAAAATCCTCAAAAAAATCCCCAAAAAATCCCAGAAAATTCCCCAAAATTCCCTTAAAAAATCCAAAAAAATTCCCAAAAAATCTCCAAAAAAATCCCAAAAAATTTCCCAAAAAATCCCCAAAAAATCCCCAAAAATTTCCAAAAAAACTCCAAAAAATCCTAAAAAAAATCCTAAAAAAATCCCCAAAAATTCCCAAAAAATCTCCAAAAAATCCAAAAAAATTTCCCAAAAAATCCCCAAAAAATCTCCAAAAATTCCCAAAAAATTTCCCAAAAAATCCCCAAAAATCCCCAAAAAATCTCCAAAAAATCCTCAAAAAAATCCTAAAAAAATCCCCAAAAATTCCCAAAAAATCTCCAAAAAATCCCAAAAAATCTCCAAAAAATCCTAAAAAAAATCCTAAAAAAATCCCCAAAAATTCTCAAAAAATCTCCAAAAAATCCCAAAAAATTTCCCAAAAAATCCCCAAAAAATCCCCCAAAAATCCCCAAAAAATTCCCCAAAAAATCCCCAAAAATTCCCAAAAAATCTCCAAAAAATCCCCAAAAAATCTCCAAAAAATCTCCAAAAAATCCCCAAAAAATCCTAAAAAAATCCCCCAAAAATCCCTCAAAAACCTCCAAAAATTCCCCAAATTTTCCTCCAAAAAATTCCCAAAAATCCCCCCCAAAATTCCCGGGATTTCCCTCCCCTCCCCCTCACCGTGCTCAGCACTCGGAAGCCGCGGCCACGAACACCTGGGAGGGGAAAAAAATGGGAATTTTGGGAAATTTTGGGGAATTTTGGGGAATTTTAAAGGATTTGGGGAATTTTGGGGGGAAATTTGGGAGATTTGGGAAATTTTGGGGAATTTTGGGGGGATTTGAGGAGAATTTGGGGAATTTTGGGGGAAATTTGGGCGATTTTGGGGAATTTTAGGGAATTTTGGGGGGGATTTGGGGAATTTTGGGGGGAAATTTGAGAGATTTTGGGGAATTTTGGGGAATTTTAAAGGATTTTGGGGAATTTTAGGGAATTTTGGGGGGATTTGAGGGGAATTTGGGGGATTTTGGGATTTTTAGGAGGAAATTTTTGGAATCCTGGGGGGATTTGGGGAATTTTGGGGGGATTTGAGGGGAATTTTTGGGGATTTTGGGAATTTTGGGGGGATTTTAAAGGACTTGAGGGGATTTTAGGGGGAAATTTTGGGAATTTTTGAGGAACTTTGGGAATTTTGGGGGAATTTTAAAGGATTTGGGGGAATTTTGGGGGGATTTGAGGGGATTTTGGGGGGAAATTTGGGAATTTTGGGGAATTTTGGGGGGATTTGAGGGGAATTTTGGGGATTTTTGGGGAATTTCAGGAGGATTTGGGGGGATTTGGGAAATTTTGGGGGGATTTGGGAAATTTTAGGGGGAAATTGGGGAATTTTAGGGGGAATTTTGGTGGATTTTTGAATTATTTGGGGAATTTTGGGGAGATTTTAAAGGATTTGGGGAATTTTGGGGGAATTTTGAAGGATTCGAGGGAAAAATTGGGGAATTTTGGGGAGATTTGAGGGAATTTTGGGGAATTTGAGGGGAATTTTAGAGGAATTTGAGGAATTTTAGAGGAATTTGGGGAATTTTAAAGGATTTGAGGAGAATTTTTGGGGAATTTTGAGGCGATTTTAAGGGATTTTGTGGGGATTTGAGGAGAATTTGAGGAATTTTTGCGGGTTTTGGGGGATTTCAGCCGGATTTGTGGGGAATTCCCGGGGATTTGATGGAATTTTTGTGGAATTCTGAGGGGAATTTCTGGAACTTTCCGAGGATTCCCGGAGCTCCCGCGTGACCCCGTGACCTTCAACCTCCTCCCCCTCCCCCCCAACCCTCCCCGACCCCTTCCGGGCTCCCCAAACCCTCCCGAAATTCCCAAAATTCCCCGAAATTCCCGGTTTTTCCTCCCCGAATTCCCGCGCACCCCCGAGGGCCCCGCGCAGCAGCGCCGCGGGCAGCGCCATTCTCCTCGCGCCTGCCGGAAGTGACCCCCGGCCGCTTCCGGTTCCGCTCTGCCCCCGCCCCGCGTCTCGATGGTGCTGGAGGACCCCGCAGGGAGGGCGCTCTGGCTGCCCTGGAGGAATCAACTCTGTGGTGCTGGAGGACCCCGGGGCCGCTCTGGCCGCCCTGGAGGACTCGACTCGCTGGTTTTGGAGGACCAAGTAGTGAGGGCGCTCTGGCCGCTTTGGAGGACTCGACTCGATGGTGCTGGAGGACTCAGCAGTGAGGGCGCTCTGGCCGCTCTGGAGGACTCGACTCGAAGGTGTTGGAGGACCAAGCAGTGAGGGCGTTCTGGCCGCTCTGGAAGACTCAACTCTGTGGTGCTGGAGGACCCGCAGTGAGGGCGCTCTGGCCGCTCTGGAGGACTCGACTCGGTGGTGCTGGAGGACTCAGGAGTGCGGGGTCGCTAAGAGGATTTAAAAGCCCCAAAACGTCCCAAAATCGACCCAAAACTGCCCCAAAAATGCTCCGAAGTGCCCCAAACCCTCCTAAAGTGCCCCAAAACTTCCCTAAAGTGCCCCAAAACGGCCCCAAACCGACCCAAAATGTCCCAAAACCGCCCCAAAACAGCCCCAAAGTGCCCTAAACTGCCCCAAAACCGCTCGAAAGTGCCCCAAAACTGCCCCAGAGCCCCAAAAAGTCCCAGAACAGCCCCAAAACCTCCCCAAGAGCCCCAAAACCTCCCCAAAATGCCCCAAAGTGCCCCAAAACCGCTCTAAAATGGCCCCAAAATTCCTCAAACAGCCCCAAAAATGACCCTAAATAGCCCCAAAATGCCCTAAACTGCCCCAAAGTACCCCAAAATCACTCGAATATCGCCCAAAACCTCCCAAAAATGCCCCAAAGTGGCCCAAAACCTCCCAAAAATGCTCCAAAACTGCCCTAAACAGCCCCTAAATGCCCCAAAACCACCCCAAAGTGCTCCAAAAAGCCTCAAACTGCCCCAAAATCTCCCAAAAGTGCCCCAAAGTGACCAAAACTGCCCCAAAACCTCCCCAGTGCTCAAAACAGCCCCAAAATGCTCCAAAACTTCCCCAAAGTGCTGAAACTGCCCCAAAACCTCCCAAAACTGCCCCAAAGTGCCCCAAAACTGCCCCAAACCTCCCAAAAATTCCCCAAAGTGCCCCAAAATGTCCCAAAACTGCCCCAAAATCACCCAAAAATGTCCCAAAACCTCCCAAAAGTGCCCCAAAACTCCCAAAAATGCCCCAAAAATGTCCCAAAACTGCCCCAAAATCTCCTGAAACTGCCCCAAAATGCCCCAAAACCTCCCAAAAATGTCCCAAAACCTCCCGAAAATGCCCCAAAACTCCCAAAAATGTCCCAAAACTGCCCCAAAATCTCCCAAAAATGTCTCAAAATGCCCCAAAACCTCCCCAAAATGCCCCAAAAATGCCCCAAATATCCCCAAAACCTCCCAATAATGCCCCAAAGTGCCCCAAAAATGTCCCAAAACTGCCCCAAAATCTCCCAAAAATGTCCCAAAACCTCCCAAAAGTGCCCTAAAACTCCCAAAAATGCCTCAAAAATGTCCCAATACTTCCCCAAAGTGCCCAAAATATCCCCAAAACCTCCCAAAAATACCCCAAAGTGCCACAAAATCTCCCAAAACTGCCCCAAAATCTCCCAAAAATGTCCCAAAATGTCCCAAAGTGCCCCAAAAATGCTCCAAAAATGCCCAAAAACAGCCCCAAAATGGCCCAAAAATGCCCCGAAGTGCCCCAAAACCTCCCAAAAATACCCCAAAATCACCCCAAAACTGCCCCAAAATCTCCCGAAACTGCCCCAAAACCACCCCAAAGTGCCCCAAAAGTCCCAAAAATGTCCCAAAACGCCCCAAAACCTCCCAAAAATGCCCCAAAGTGTCAAAAACTGCCCCAAAACCTCCCCCAAATGCCCTAAACCTGCCCAAAACCTCCCAAAACGCCCCAAAATCGCCCAAAACTGACCCAAACCTCCCAAAAATGTCCCAAAAATGCCCCAAACCTCCCAAAAATGCCCCAAAACCGCCCCAAAAATTCCCCTAAACAGCCCCAAAACCTCCCAAAATGCCCCGAAATCCCCCAAAGTGTCCAAAACTGCGCCAAAACCTCCCAAAAATGTCCCAAAACCTCCCCAAAGTGCCCTAAAACTCCCAAAAATGCCCCAAAAATGTCCCAAAACTGCCCCAAAATCTCCTGAAACTGCCCCAAAATGCCCCAAAACCTCCCGAAAATGCCCCAAAACTCCCAAAAATGTCCCAAAATCACCCAAAACTGCCCCAAAATCTCCCAAAAATGCCCCAAAAATGTCCCAAAACTGCCCCAAAACCTCCCGAAACAGCCCCAAAATGTCCCCAAACCTCCCGAAAATGTCCCAAAACCTCCCGAAAATGCCCCAAAATCCCCCAAAATCTCCCAAAACTGCCCCAAAATCTCCCAAAAATGTCTCAAAATGCCCCAAAACCTCCCCAAAATGCCCCAAAAATGCCCCAAAGAGCCCCAAAACCTCCCAAAAACTGCCCCAAAGTGCCCCAAAAATGTCCCAAAACTGCCCCAAAATCTCCCAAAAATGTCCCAAAATGTCCCAAAGTGCCCCAAAAATGCTCCAAAAATGCTGCAAAACTGCCCCAAAGCTCCCAAAAATGCCTCAAAACCTCCCAAAAACATCGCAAAACCTCCCCAAAGTGCCCCAAACCTCCCAAAAATGCCCCAAAAATGTCCCAAAACTGCCCCAAAACCTCCCGAAACAGCCCCAAAATGTCCCCAAACCTCCCAAAAATGCCCCAAAACCTCCCAAAAATGCCCCAAAACCTCCCAAAAATGCCCCAAAATCACCCAAAACTGACCCAAAGTGCCCAAAACTGCCCCAAAATCTCCCAAAAATGCCCCAAAACCGTCCCAAAACTGCCCCAAAATCACCAAAAAATGTCCCAAAATTGTCCCAAAATCCCCCAAAATGTCCCAAAGTGCCCCCAAAGTGCCCCAAACCTCCCAAAAATGCCCCAAAATCACCCAAAACTGCCCCAAAGTGCCCAAAACTACACCAAACCTCCCAAAAATGTCCCAAAATCACCCAAAATGTCCCGAAGTGCCCCAAAAATGCTCCAAAAGTGCCCAAAACTGCCCCAAAACCTCGTAAAAATTCCCCAAAACCATCCCAAAGTGCCCCAAAACTCCCAAAAATGCCCCAAAAATGTCCCAAAACTGCCCCAAAACCTCCCGAAACAGCCCCAAAATGTCCCCAAACCTCCCGAAAATGTCCCAAAACCTCCCGAAAATGCCCCAAAACTCCCAAAAATGTCCCAAAACTGCCCCAAAATCTCCCAAAAATGTCTCAAAATGCCCCAAAACCTCCCCAAAATGCCCCAAAAATGTCCCAAAGAGCCCCAAAACCTCCCAAAAACTGCCCCAAAGTGCCCCAAAAATGTCCCAAAACTGCCCCAAAATCTCCCAAAAATGTCCCAAAATGTCCCAAAGTGCCCCAAAAATGCTCCAAAAATGCTGCAAAACTGCCCCAAAGCTCCCAAAAATGCCTCAAAACCTCCCAAAAACATCGCAAAACCTCCCCAAAGTGCCCCAAACCTCCCAAAAATGCCCCAAAAATGTCCCAAAACTGCCCCAAAACCTCCCAAAACAGCCCCAAAATGTCCCCAAACCTCCCAAAAATGCCCCAAAACCTCCCAAAAATGCCCCAAAATCACCCAAAACTGACCCAAAGTGCCCAAAACTGCCCCAAAATCTCCCAAAAATGCCCCAAAACCGTCCCAAAACTGCCCCAAAATCACCAAAAAATGTCCCAAAATTGTCCCAAAATCCCCCAAAATGTCCCAAAGTGCCCCCAAAGTGCCCCAAACAAATCACCCAAAACTGCCCCAAAGTGCCCAAAACTACCCCAAACCTCCCAAAAATGTCCCAAAATCACCCAAAATGTCCCGAAGTGCCCCAAAAATGCTCCAAAAGTGCCCAAAACTGCCCCAAAAATGACCCAAAACCTAAAAATTCCCCAAAACCATCCCAAAGTGCCCCCAAACTGCCCCAAAAATGCCCCAAAGTGCCCCAAAAACGTCCCAAAATGCCCCAAAACCTCCCAAAAACGTCGCAAAACCTCCCCAAAGTGCCCCAAAACTCCCCAAAATGCCCCAAAAATGTCCCAAAACTGCCCCAAAACCTCCCAAAACTGCCCCAAAACTGCCCCAAAGTGCCCCAAAACTGCCCCAAACCTCCCAAAAATGCCCCAAAATGCCCCAAAACTGCCCCAAAATCTCCCAAAAATGCCCCAAAGTGCCCCAAACTGCCCCAAAATCACCCAAAAATGTCCCAAAATGTCCCAAAGTGCCCAAAACTGCCCCAAACCTCCCAAAAATGCCCCAAAACGCCCCGAAGTGCCCCAAAACCACCCCAAAGTGCCCAAAACTGCCCCAAAACTGCCGAAAACAGCCCCAAAATGCCCCAAAACCACCCCAAAACCGCCCCAAACCTCCCAAAAATGTCCCAAAATGCCCCAAAACCATCCCAAAGTGCCCCAAAACCTCCCAAAAATGCCCCAAAATGCCCCCAAACCGCCCCTCCCCCACCCTCAGCCCCTCCCCCACCCTCAGCCCCTCCCCCCCCCCCCCGCCCCTCCCCCCCCCCGGAAGAGTCGGAGCCGATTTTGGGGGATTTTGTACAAAAATCGAATTTGGATCAAACTGGGAACCAACGGGGGGGGGAGGGGAACAGGTGAGAGCACAGGTGAGAGCCCAGGTGAGTCCAGGTGAGACCCCCAGGTGAGACCCCAGGTGACATCTGGTAAGTCCAGGTGAGTCCAGGTGAGCTCAGGTGAGTCCAGGTGAGATCAGGTGAGTCCAGGTGAGACCCCCAGGTGAGCTCCAGGTGGTCCCAGGTGAGACCCCAGGTAACCCCAGGTGAGTCCAGGTGAGATCAGGTGGGTTCAGGTGAGCTCCAGGTGAGATCAGATGAGTCTCCAGGAGAACCCAGGTGAGATCAGGTGAGACCCCAGGTGAGCTCCAGGTGAGCTCCAGGTGAGATCAGGTGAGTCCAGGTGAGCTCCAGGAGAACCCAGGAGAACCCAGGTGAGATCAGGTGAGCTCCAGGTGGTCCCAGGTGAGTCCAGGTGAGATCAGGTGAGCCCAGGTGAGACCCCAGGTGAGTCCAGGTGAGTCCAGAAGACCCCAGGAGAACCCAGGTGAGTCCAGGTGAGACCCCAGGTGAGTCCAGGTGAGCCCAGGTGAGTCCAGGTGAGCTCAGGTGAGTCCAGGTGAGCCCAGGTGAGATCAGGTGAGTCCAGGTGAGATCAGGTGAGATCAGGTGAGCTCAGGTGGGTTCAGGTGAGTCCAGGTGAGACCCCAGGAGAACCCAGGAGAACTCAGGTGAGATCAGGTGAGATCAGGTGAGATCCCAGGTGAGTCCAGGTGAGACCCCCAGGTGACATCAGGTGAGACCCCAGGTGGTCCCAGGTGAGCCCAGGTGAGCCCAGGTGAGACCCCAGGTGAGCCCCAGGTGAGTCCAGGTGGGTTCAGGTGAGTCCAGGTGAGCTCCAGGTGAGCTCAGGTGAGAGCCCAGGTGAGACCCCAGGTGAGATCAGGTGAGTCCAGATGGGTTCAGGTGAGCCCAGAAGACCCCAGGTGAGCTCAGGTGAGCTCCAGATGAGTCCAGAAGACCCCAGGAGAACCCAGGAGAACCCAGGTAACCCCAGGAGACCCCAGGAGAACCCAGGTGAGTCCAGGTGAGCTCCAGGTGTGGGGACAGGTGAGACCCCAGGTGAGCTCCAGGTGAGTCCAGGTGAGTCCAGGTGAGACCCCAGATGAGCTCCAGGTGAGATCAGGTGAGATCAGGTAAGACCCCAGGAGAACCTAGGTGTGGGGACAGGTGAGCTCCAGGTGAGTCCAGGTGAGTCCAGGTGAGCTCCAGGTGTGGGGACAGGTGAGTCCCAGGTGAGAGCCCCAGGAGACCCCCAGGTGTGGGCACAGGTGAGACCCCAGGTGAGCCCAGGTGAGTCCAGGTGAGTCCAGAAGACTCCAGGAGAACCCAGGTGAGTCCAGGTGAGCTCTGGGTGGGTTCAGGTGAGACCCCAGGTGAGCCCAGGTGAGTCCCCAGGTGAGCCCAGGTGTAGGCACAGGTGAGACCCCCAGGTGTGGGGACAGGTGACACCCCCAGGACACGCCAGGTGAGACCCCCAGGAGAACCCAGGTGTGGGGACAGGTGAGACCCCAGGTGAACCCCAGGTGAGACCCCAGGTGAGACCCCAGGTGAGACCCCAGGTGAGATCAGGTGAGTCCAGGTGAGACCCCCAGGTGAGCTCCAGGTGGTCCCAGGTGAGACCCCAGGTAACCCCAGGTGAGTTCAGGTGAGATCAGGTGAGACCCCCAGGTGAGCTCCAGGTGAGCCCAGGTGAGCTCAGGTGAGATCAGGTGAGATCAGGTGAGACCCAGGTTTAGGCACAGGTGAGCTCAGGTGAGCCCCAGGTGAGCTCAGGTGAGTCCAGGTGAGACCCCCAGGTGAGTCCAGGTGAGCCCAGGTGTGTTCAGGTGTGTTCAGGTGTCCCCAGGTGTGTTCAGGTGAGGTTCAGGTGTCCCCAGGTGTGTTCAGGTGTCCCCAGGTGTGTTCAGGTGTCCCCAGGTGTGTTCAGGTGAGGTTCAGGTGTCCCCAGGTGTGTTCAGGTGTCCCCAGGTGTGTTCAGGTGTCCCCAGGTGTGCTCAGCTGAGGCTCAGTGAGAAGGCTCTGTACCCCAGGTTGGTGAAGACGGGTTCAGGTGAGGTTCAGGTGAGGTTCAGGTGTGTTCAGGTGAGGTCCAGGTGAGACCCCAGGTGACCTCAGGTGCTCTCAGGTGAGGCTCAGTGAGAAGGCTCTGTAGCCCAGGTTGGTGAAGACAGGTTCAGGTGAGGTTCAGGTGATCTCACATGGTCTCAGATGGGTTCAGGTGAGGTTCAGGTGTGTTCAGGTGTGTTCAGGTGTCCCCAGGTGTCCCCAGGTGTCCCCAGGTGTATCTCAGGTGTATCTCAGGTGTCCCCAGGTGTATCTCAGGTGTCCCCAGGTGTCCCCAGGTGTCCCCAGGTGCTCTCAGGTGAGGCTCAGTGAGAAGGCTCTGTACCCCAGGTTGGTGAAGACGGGTTCAGGTGAGGTTCAGGTGATCTCACATGGTCTCAGACGGGTTCAGGTGAGGTTCAGGTGTGTTCAGGTGTGTTCAGGTGTGTTCAGGTGTGTTCAGGTGAGGTTCAGGTGTATCTCAGGTGTATCTCAGGTGTGCTCAGGTGTATCTCAGGTGTGCTCAGGTGAGGCTGAGTGAGAAGGCTCTGTAGCCCAGGTTGGTTCAGGTGATCTCACATGGTCTCAGATGGGTTCAGGTGTGTTCAGGTGAGGTTCAGGTGTGTTCAGGTGTGTTCAGGTGTGTTCAGGTGAGGCTCAGTGAGAAGGCTCTGTAGCCCAGGTTGGTGAAGATGGGTTCAGGTGAGGTTCAGGTGAGGTTCAGGTGTCCTCAGGTGAGGTTCAGCTGTATCTCAGGTGTCCCCAGGTGTGTTCAGGTGAGGCTCAGTGAGAAGGCCCGGTACCCCAGGTTGGTGAAGACGGGTTCAGGTGAGGTTCAGGTGATCTCACCTGGTCTCACATGGGTTCAGGTGAGGTTCAGGTGTGTTCAGGTGTCCCCAGGTGTATCTCAGGTGTGTTCAGGTGAGGCTCAGTGAGAAGGCTCTGTACCCCAGGTTGGTGAAGACGGGTTCAGGTGAGGTTCAGGTGTCCCCAGGTGCTCTCAGGTGTCCCCAGGTGTGTTCAGGTGTCCCCAGGTGTGTTCAGGTGTCCCCAGGTGTGTTCAGGTGTGTTCAGGTGTCCCCAGGTGTGCTCAGGTGAGGCTCAGTGAGAAGGCTCTGTAGCCCAGGTTGGTGAAGACAGGTTCAGGTGAGGTTCACGTGAGGTTCAGGTGTCCCCAGGTGTATCTCAGGTGTGTTCAGGTGTGTTCAGGTGCTCTCAGGTGAGGCTCAGTGAGAAGGCTCTGTACCCCAGGTTGGTTCAGGTGATCTCAGATGGTCTCAGATGGGTTCAGGTGTTCCCAGGTGTGTTCAGGTGTCCCCAGGTGTGTTCAGGTGGGTTCAGGTGTCCCCAGGTGTGTTCAGGTGTTCAGGTGAGGCTCAGTGAGAAGGCTCTGTACCCCAGGTTGGTGAAGACGGGTTCAGGTGAGGTTCAGGTGAGGTTCAGGTGTCCCCAGGTGTCCCCAGGTGTGTTCAGGTGTCCCCAGGTGTCCCCAGGTGTGCTCAGGTGAGGCTGAGTGAGAAGGCTCTGTAGCCCAGGTTGGTGAAGATGGGTTCAGGTGAGGTTCAGGTGTCCTCAGGTGAGGTTCAGCTGTATCTCAGGTGTCCCCAGGTGTGTTCAGGTGAGGCTCAGTGAGAAGGCCCGGTACCCCAGGTTGGTGAAGACGGGTTCAGGTGAGGTTCAGGTGTGTCCAGGTGTCCCCAGGTGTCCCCAGGTGTGTTCAGGTGAGGCTCAGTGAGAAGGCCCGGTACCCCAGGTTGGTGAAGACGTCGATCTTGGGGCTGTTCCCGGCCACCGTCAGCACCTGCGGGGGGCGGGGTCACTCTCACACCCAGGACACGCCCCTTTAACACAAGCCACGCCCACCCAGCCACACCCCTTTAATCCAGACCACGCCCACCCAGCCACACCCAACACAAACCACGCCCCCTTTAAACACAAGCCACGCCCATCCAGCCACACCCACCGACCACACCCAGCACAAGCCACGCCCACCCAGCCACACCCAGAACAAACCACGCCCCTTAACCCAAGCCACGCCCACCGACCATACCCAGAACAAGCCACGCCCCTTTAACACAAGCCCCGCCCACTCAGCATAAGCCACGCCCCCTTTAATACAAGCCCCCGCCTTACTCAACATAAACCACGCCCCTTTAACACAAGCCCCGCCCACTCAGCATAAACCACGCCCCTTTACCACAAGCCCCGCCCACTCAGCATAAGCCACGCCCCTTTAATACAAGCCCCGCCCACTCAGCATAAGCCACGCCCCCTTTAAGACAAGCCCCCGCCTTACTCAACATAAGCCACGCCCCTTTAACACAAGCCCCGCCCACTCAACATAAGCCACGCCCCCTTTACCACAAGCCCCGCCCACCCAGACCACGCCCATCGTTTAGCCCCGCCCCCCAACTTGGGGCAATTTGGGATAAATTCGGGAAAAATTTGGGATAAATTCAGAATAAATTTGTGACATTTTGGGATAAATTCAAAATAAATTTGGGATAAATTTGGGATAAATTCGGGTTTATTTTGGGATAAATTTGGAATAATTTTGGATAAATTCAGGATAAATTTGGGATGAATTTGGGACAAATTTGAGAAAAATTTGGGAAAAATTTGGGATAAATTCAGAATAAATTCAGGATAAATTTGGGATAATTTTGGGATAAATTTGGGATATTTTGGGATAAATTTGGGATAAATTCAGGATAAATTCAGGATAATTTTGTGATAAAATTCGGGATAAATTCAGGAAAAATTTGGGATAAATTCGGGAAAAATTTGGGATAACTTTGGGATAAATTCAGAATAATTTTGGGATAAATTCAGGATAAATTCAGAATAAATTCAGGATAAATTTGCGATAATTTGGGATAAATTGGGAAATATTTGGGATAAATTTGGGATGGATTTGGGAAAAATTCAGGAAAAATTTGGGATAAATTTGAGATAAATTCAGGATAAATTCAGGATAAATTTGGGAAAAATTCAGGATAAATTCAGGATAAATTCAGGATAATTTTGGGATGGATTTGGGATAAATTCAGAATAAATTTAGGATAAATTCAGGATAAATTCAGAATAAATTCAGGATAAATTTGGGATAAATTCGGGATAAATTCGGGATAAATTCAGGATAAATTCAGGATAAATTCAGGATAAATTCAGGATAAATTCAGAATTAATTCAGAATTAATTCAGGATAAATTCAGGATAAATTCAGGATAAATTCAGGATAAATTCAGGATAAATTCAGAATAAATTTGGGATAAATTCAGGATAAATTCAGGATAAATTCAGGATTAATTCAGAATAAATTCGGGATAAATTTGGGATAAATTTGGGATAAATTCGGAGTAAATTCAGGATAAATTCAGAGTAAATTCAGGATAAATTCAGGATAAATTCAGAATTAATTCGGGATAAATTCAGGGTAATTTTGGGATAAATTTGGAATAATTTTGGGATAAATTCAGGATAAATTCAGAATAAATTTGGGATAATTTTGGGATAAATTTGGGATATTTTGGGATAAATTCAGGATAAATTTGGGATAAATTCAGAATTAATTCAGGATAAATTCGGAATAAATTCAGGAAAATTTTGGGATAAATTCAGGATAATTTGGGGATATTTTGGGATGGATTTGGGATATTATGGGATGGATTTTGGGGTCTCACCTGGTGCTCAGGTGAGCGGGGGTGCAGACAGAGGCTCCGCAGGGCCGGGGGTGACACCGGGACCCTCCCCCGCACGTCCCCGCTGAGCTGGAGCAGGTGCAGGGCTGGCCCCGCCCCCCCCGACAGCACCTGCCAATCACAAACTGGGTAAACTGGGATGTACTGGGATATACTGGGGGCAACTGGGAGGGGATGGGGGCAAAAAACCCGGAGGTTTTTGGGTGAAAAACGGAGATTTTGGGGTCAAAAATAGGGATTTAAGGGTTAAAAATGGAGATTTAAGGGTTAAAAGTAGGACTGGGAGGGGACTGGGATGGACTGGGATGGACTGGGAGGGACTGGGAGGGACTGGGGGCAAAAAACCCGGCGGTTTTGGGGTGAAAAACGGAGATTTTGGGATCAAAAATGGAGATTTAAGGGTTAAAAATGGCATTGGGAGGGAACTGGGACAAACTGGGATGGACTGGGATGAACTGGAAGGGACTGGGATAAACTGGGATGTACTGGGATATACTGGGGGCAACTGGGAGCAACTGGGGGCAAAAAACCCGGCGGTTTTGGGGTGAAAAACGGAGATTTTGGGGGTAGAAAACGGGGATTTAAGGGTTAAAAGTGGAGATTTAAGGGTTAAAAATGGTACTGGGAGGGGACTGGGATGGACTGGGATAAACTGGGATGGACTGGGATGGACTGGGATGAACTGGGATGGACTGGGAGCAACTGGGATGGACTGGGAGGGACTGGGGGCAAAAAACCCGGCGGTTTTGGGGTGAAAAATGGAGATTTTGGGGGTAAAATGGGGATTTAAGGGTTAAAATGGTACTGGGAGGGAACTGGGACAAACTGGGATGAACTGGAAGGGACTGGGATGGACTGGGATGGACTGGGATGGACTGGGAGGGACTGGGAGGGACTGGGATGGACTGGGAGGGGACTGGGAGGGACTGGGAGGGAACTGGGATGAACTGGGATGAACTGGGAGGGACTGGGATGGACTGGGATGGACTGGGATGGACTGGGAGGAACTGGGATGAACTGGGAGGGAACTGGGATGGACTGGGAGGGAACTGGGATGAACTGGGAGGGAACTGGGATGAACTGGGAGGGAACTGGGATGGACTGGGATGGACTGGGAGGAACTGGGACAAACTGGGATGGACTGGGATGGACTGGGATGGACTGGGAGGGACTGGGAGGGAACTGGGATGAACTGGGATGAACTGGGAGGGACTGGGATGGACTGGGATGAACTGGGATGGACTGGGAGGGAACTGGGATGGAACTGGGAGGGACTGGGATGGACTGGGATGAACTGGGATGGACTGGGAGGGACTGGGATGGACTGGGATGAACTGGGATGGAACTGGGAGGGAACTGGGATGGAACTGGGATGGACTGGGATGGACTGGGATGAACTGGGAGGGAACTGGGATGGAACTGGGAGGGACTGGGATGGACTGGGAGGGACTGGGAGGGAACTGGGATGGAACTGGGAGGGACTGGGATGGACTGGGATGGACTGGGAGGAACTGGGAGGGACTGGGAGGGAACTGGGATGGACTGGGAGGAACTGGGACCACCCCAGTCCATCCCAGTCCCAAACTGGGAACAGAACACGCGGATTAAACTGGTCTGTACTGGTTTTTACTGGTTTATACTGGTCTGTACTGGTTTATACTGGTTTATACTGGTCTATACTGGTTTATACCGCTCTATACTGGCCTATACTGGTCTGTACTGGTTTATACTGGTTTGTACTGGTGTCTCACCATGTCCTGGTGGAAGAGGGCGTGGTGCTGGGGCGGGGCCATACTGGTTTATACTGGTCTATACTGGTCTATACTGGTCCATAGTGGTTTATGCTGGTCTATACTGGTCTATACTGGTTTATACTGGTCCATACTGGTCCATACTGGTTTATACTGGTCTGTACTGGTTTATACTGGTCTATACTGGTCCATACTGGTTTATACTGGTTTCTCACCATGTCCTGGTGGAAGAGGGCGTGGTGCTGGGGCGGGGCCAGCGGGAACACCGTGGTCGGGGTCACCGAGGGACTGGTCTATACTGGTCTATACTGGTCTATACTGGTCTATACTGGTTTATACTGGTCTATACTGGTTTATACTGGTCTATACTGGTTTATACTGGTTTATACTGGTGTCTCACCATGTCCTGGTGGAAGAGGGCGTGGTGCTGGGGCGGGGCCAGCGGGAACACCGTGGTCGGGGTCACCGAGGGACTGGTTTATACTGGTTTATACTGGTCTATACTGGTCTATACTGGTTTATACTGGTCTGTACTGGTCTATACTGGTCTGTACTGGTGTCTCACCATGTCCTGGTGGAAGAGGGCGTGGTGCTGGGGCGGGGCCAGCGGGAACACCGTGGTCGGGGTCACGGAGCGCAGGTGCCACAGGGTGAGGGCGGGGCCGCCCCCGCACACCTGGGAAAGGGGCGGGGTCAGGGTCAGGCCACGCCCACATCCCAAAAGGGGCGTGGTCAGGGTTAGGCCACGCCCCCAGACCAGGAAAAGGGGCGTGGTCTGGGTTAGGTCACACCCACCAAGGGAAAGGGGCGTGGTCAGTGTTAGACCACGCCCACCAATGGGAAAAGGGGCGTGGTCAGGGTTAGGCCACGCCCACCAATGGGAAAAGGGGCGTGGCCAGGGTTAGGCCACGTCCACCAATGGGATAAAGGGGCGTGGCCTGGGTCAGGCCACACCCACCAATGGAAAAGGGGCGTGGTCAGTGTTAGGCCACGCCCACCAATGGGAAACGGGGCGTGGTCCGTGCCAGGCCACGCCCACACCTAAGGAAAAGGGGCGTGGTCAGGGTTAGGCCACGCCTACCGAGGGAAAAGGGGCACGGTCAGGGTTAGGCCACGCCCACATCCGGGAAAAGGGGCGTGGTCAGGGTTAGGCCACGCCCACCGGCCACACCCATTTGCTGAGGCCCCGCCCTTTCCCTAGAAGCCCCTCCCCTTTCACTGAGGCCCCGCCCCCTCTCCACAAGCCCCTCCCCCTTTGTCCCCTCCCCCTTTTGGCCCCGCCCCCTCTGGCCCCTCCCCCTTTGGCCCCTCCCCCTGGCCCCTCCCCCCCTGCCCCTCCCCCTTTTGTCCCCTCCCCCTCAGGCCCCTCCCCCTCTGGCCCCGCCCCTTTTGCCCCTCCCCCTTTGGCTCCTCCCCCTCTGGCCCCTCCCATTTTTGGCCCCTCCCCCTCTGCCCCTCCCCCTCACCATCCAGTCGCTCTCAGTGGCCAAACACCGGATCCACTTGCCCAGCTGGGGACGGCTGCACTCCTGAAACCAGTATGGACCAGTTTAAACCAGTATGGACCAGTATAAACCAGTATGGACCAGTATGGACCAGTATGGACCAGTATAAACCAGTATGGACCAGTTTAAACCAGTATGGACCAGTATAAACCAGTATGGACCAGTATAAACCAGTATGGACCAGTATAAACCAGTATGGACCAGTATAAACCAGTATGGACCAGTATAAACCAATATGGACCAGTTTAAACCAGTATAAACCAGTTTAAACCAGTATAAACCAGTACGGACCAGTATAAACCAGTATGAACCAGAACAGACCAGTTCAAACCAGTTCCAGTTCCCTCCCAGTCCATCCCAGTATATCCCAGTATATCCGAATCCCCTCCCAGTCCCTCCCAGTCCATCCCAGTCCATCCCAGTTCCCTCCCAGTCCATCCCAGTTCCTCCCAGTTCCCTCCCAGTCCATCCCAGTTCCCTCCCAGTTCATCCCAGTCCCTCCCAGTTCATCCCAGTCCCTCCCAGTTCCCTCCCAGTTCATCCCAGTCCATCCCAGTTCCCTCCCAGTCCCTCCCAGTCCATCCCAGCCCCTCCCAGTTCCCTCCCAGTTCATCCCAGTCCCTCCCAGTCCCTCCCAGTTCCATCCCAGTTCATCCCAGTTCCCTCCCACTCCCTCCCAGTTCCATCCCAGTTCATCCCAGTTCCCTCCCAGTCCCTCCCAGTTCCCTCCCAGTCCCTCCCAGTCCATCCCAGTCCATCCCAGTTCCATCCCAGTCCCTCCCAGTCCATCCCAGTTCCATCCCAGTCCCTCCCAGTCCATCCCAGTCCATCCCAGTTCCCTCCCAGTCCATCCCAGCCCCTCCCAGTCCATCCCAGTCCATCCCAGTTCCCTCCCAGTTCCCTCCCAGTTCATCCCAGTCCCTCCCAGTCCATCCCAGTCCATCCCAGTTCCCTCCCAGTCCCCCCCAGTCCATCCCAGTTCCCTCCCAGTTCCTCCCAGTCCCCTCCCAGTCCATCCCAGTTCCATCCCAGTCCATCCCAGTTCATCCCAGTTCCCACCTGGTATTTGTGCACCTCGATCAGCTGCACCTGGGATCCCGTCCGGAGATCTGCGGGAAAAACGGGAATTCCGGGAATTCCGGGGGAAATTTGGGGCAAATTTGGGGAATTTTGGGAAAATTTGGGAATTTTGGGAATTTTTTGGGAATTTTTGGGGAGATTTTTGGGGAATTTTTGGGAATTTTCTGGGGAATTTTGGGAATTTTGGGGATTTTTTGGGGTATTTTGGGGGAATTTTTGGGAATTCTGCGGAATTTTGGGGGAATTTTGGGGGGAATTTGGGGAAAGTTTGGGAAAATTTTGGGGGAATTTTGGGGAATTTGAGGAAATTTTTGGGGAATTTTGAGGGAACTTTCAGGAATTTTGGGAATTTGGAGAGAATTTTAGAGACAATTTTGAGAAATTTTTGGGAATTACGAGGAATTTGGGGGAGTTTTTGGGAATTTTTGGGGAGTTTTAGGGAATTTAAGGAAATTCTGGGGGAATTTTTGGGGAATTTTGGGGAATTCAAAGAAATTTTAGGGGATTTTGGGAGAATTTTGGGAATTTTAAAGAAAATTTTTTTGGAATATTCAGGAATTTTCAAAAAATTCTGGGAATTTTGGGGAATTTTGAGGGAATTTGTGGAATTTGGGGAATTTTAGGGAAATTTGGGGGAATTTTGGTGAATTTTTGGGGAAGTCTGGGGGATTTTTGGAAATTTTAAGGAATTTTGGGAATTTTTTGGGAATTTTGGGGGATTTTAGAGGGAATTTGGGGGAATTTTCCAGAAACTTGGGCAAATTTCATGGAATTTTCTGGGATTTTGGGGAATTTTGAGGGATTTGGGGGAATTTTGGGATCTCAAGGTGGATTTTGGGGAATTTTGGGATTTTTTGGGGTCCCATCTCACCCCAGGATTTTTTGAGGTGAAATTTGGGGTTTTTGGGGCAGATTTTGGGGTTTTTGGGTGAATTTTGGGGTATTTTGGGTGGATTTGGGGATTTTTGGGGTGAATTTTGGGTTTTTGGGGTAAACTTTGAGGTTTTTGGGGCAGATTTTGGGGTTTTTGGGTAAATTTTGGGGTTTTTGGGGTGGATTTCGGGAATTTTGGGGTGGATTTGGGGATTTTTGGGGCAGATTTTGGGTTTTTTTGGGGCAAATTTCAGGGTTTTTGGGGTCCCATCTCACCCCAGGGGTTTTCAGGGCGGATTTTTGGGTTTTTTGGGGTGAATTTTGGGGTTTTTGGGGTGAATTTGGGGGTTTTTGGGGGTCCCAACTCACCCCAGAGCCGCACGGTTCCGTCCTCGCCCCCCGAGAGCACCTGGGGCAGCTGCTCCCGCAGAGCCACCACGTGAACCAGGTCCTGGTGCCCCCGCAGCTCGTGCTGAGCACAAAAACACCCCAAAAACGGCAAAAATCACCCCAAAATCACCCAAAAACACCCCAAAATCACCCCAGAAACCCCCAAAAACCCCCCTGGAACCCCCAAAATCACCCAAAACAGCCCCAAAAATCGCCCAGAACCAGAAAAAATCACCCAAAACCCCCCCTTGAAACCCCCCAAATCACCCAAAACAGCCCCAAAACACCCCAAAAATGGCAAAATTCACCCCAAAACCCCCCAAAATCACCCAAAACTGCCCCAAAATCCCCCAAAATTGCCCCAAAACAGCTCCCGCAGAGCCACCACGTGAACCAGGTCCTGGTGCCCCCGCAGCTCGTGCTGAGCACAAAAACACCCCAAAAACGGCAAAAATCACCCCAAAATCACCCAAAAACACCCCAAAATCACCCCAGAAACACCCAGAAACCCCCCTGGAACCCCCAAAATCACCCCAGGAACCCCAAAATCCCCCAAAACAGCCCCAAAAATCACCCAGAACCAGAAAAAAATCACCCAAAACCCCCTCAAAAACCCCCAAATCACCCAAAACAGCCCCAAAATGCCCCAAAACACCCCAAAAATGGCAAAAATCACCCCAAAATCACCCCAGAAACCCCCAAAAACCCCCCAGGAACCCCCAAAATCACCCCAGGAACCCCCAAAATCACCCCAGGAACCCCAAAATCCCCCAAAACTGCCCCAAAATTCACCCAAAACCAGAAAAAATCACCCAAAACCCCCCCTCGAAACCCCCCAAATCACACAAAACAGCCCCAAAAATGGCAAAAATCACCCCAAAACCACCCAAAATCACCCAAAATCCCCCAAAACAGCCCCAAAAATCACCCAGAACCAGAAAAAATCACCCAAAACCCCCATTGAAACCCCTCAAATCACCCAAAACAGCCCCAAAACACCCCAAAAATGGCAAAATTCACCCCAAAACCCCCCAAAATCACCCAAAACTGCCCCAAAATCTCCCAAAATTGCCCCAAAACAGCTCCCGCAGAGCCACCACATGAACCAGGTCCTGGTGCCCCCGCAGCTCGCGCTGAGCACAAAAACACCCCAAAAACGGCAAAAATCACCCCAAAATCACCCAGAAACACCCCAAAATCACCCCAGAAACACCCCAAAATCACCCCAGAAACACCCCAAAATCACCCCAAACAGCCAAAAACAACCCAAAACCACCCCAAAATCACCCAAAACCAGTAAAATTCACCCCAAAATCACTCCAGGATCCCCAAAATCCCCCGAAACAGCCCCAAAATCACCCCAAAAAGCCCCAAAACACCGCAGGAACTCTCAAAATCACCCCAAAATCACCCAAAAACACCCCAAAATCACCCCAGAAACACCCTGAAATCATCCAAAACATCCCAAAACCAACCAAAAACCACCCAAAACCAGCCCAAAACACCCCAAAATTACCCAAAACAACCCAAAAACACCAAAATCACCCCAAAATCCCCCAAAACTGCCCCAAAATCCCCCAAAATCCCCCAAAACAGCCCCAAAAATCGCCCAGAACCAGAAAAAATCACCCAAAACCCCCCCTTGAAACCCCCCAAATCACACAAAACAGCCCCAAAACACCCCAAAAATGGCAAAATTCACCCCAAAACCCCCCAAATCACCCAAAACTGCCCCAAAATCCCCCAAAACTGCCCCAAAACAGCTCCCGCAGAGCCACCACGTGAACCAGGTCCTGGTGCCCCCGCAGCTCGTGCTGAGCACAAAAACACCCCAAAAACGGCAAAAATCACCCCAAAATACCCCAAAAACGGCAAAAATCACCCCAATATCACCCCAGAAACACCCAAAAACCCCCCTGGAACCCCCAAAATCACCCCAGGAACCCCAAAATCCCCCAAAACAGCCCCAAAAACATCCCAAAAATGGCAAAATTCACCCCAAAATCACCCCAGAAACCCCCAAAACCACCAAAAATCACCCCCAAAACACCCCAGGAACAGCCAAAACACCCCAAAATCACCCCAAAATCACCCGAAACAGCCCCAAAAACAGCCAAAACCAACCCAAAATCACCCAAAACCACCAAAAATTCCCCCCAAAATTCCCCCAAAACCAGAAAAAATCACCCTAAAAACACCAAAATATCCCAGAATCACCCAAAATTACCCAAAACAGCCCCAAAATCACCCAAAAACCCAAAGTCACCCAAAATTACCCCAAACCACCAAAAATTACCTCCAAAATCCATCCCAAAACAGACAAAAACAACCCAAAATCACCCAAAACCAGAAAAAATCACCCAAAACCACCCCAAAATTAACCAAAACAGCCCAAAACCACCTAAAATCACCCAAAACACCAAAATCACCCCCAAATCCCCCCAAATTAACCAAAACAGCCTCAAAATCACCCAAAATTACCCCAAGACCACTCAAGATCACCCAGAAACACCAAAATCACCCCAAAACCAGAAAAAAACACCCAAAACCACCCCAAAACAGCCAAAAACAACCCAAAATCACCCAAAATAACCCAAAACAACCCAAACACCCCAAAATTAACCAAAACCACCCAAAATCACCCAAAATTACCCCAAAATCGCCCAAAATCGCCCCAAAATAACCCAAACACCCCAAAATTAACCAAAACCACCCAAAATCACACAAAAACACCAAAATCACCCCAAAACCAGAAAAAATCTCCCCCCAAAAACACCAAAAATGCCCCAAAATCACCAAAATTCCCGGATTTATCCAAAATCCCCCAAATTTCCCCAAATCCCAACCCCCAAATTCCCAAATAATTCCTGAATTCTCAAACCCCCAAACTCCCGGATTTCCCAAATTTCCCCAAATTTCCCCAAAGCCCAAATCCCAAAGAATTCCCGAAAAATTCCTGAATTCCCGAATCCCAAAATTCCCAAACTCCAAACCCCGAATCATTCCCAAAATTCCCCAATTATTCCCGAATTCTCACGGTGAAGGCGCCGCTCTCCAGGTCCCCAATCCCAAATTCCCAAATTCCCGAATAATTCCCAAATTCCCCAAATTCCCCAACCCCAAATCCTGAATTCCCCAAACCCCAAGTCCCAAACCCTAAATCCCAAATTCCCAAATTCCCCAATTCCCAACCCCCAAATTCCCGAGTTCCCAAAGAATTCCCAAATTCCTGAACCCAAAGAATTCCCAAATCCCAAATTCCCAAACCCCAGAATTCCCAAATTCCCAAATAATTCCCAAATAATTCCCAAAGAATTCCCAAATTCCCAAACTCCAAATCCAAAATTCCCAAATCCCAAATTCCCAAAATCCCAAATCATTCCCAAATCATTCCCAGATTCCCAAATCATTCCCAAATTTCCTGGAATTCCCGGAATTCCCGGGATTCTCCTCACGGTGAAGGCGCCGCTCTCCAGGTCCTGAATCCCAAATTCCCGAATTCCCAAATTCCCAAAGAATTCCCAAAATTCCCAACCCCCAAATCCCCCAAATTCCCAAATTTCCCGAATTATTCCCGAATTCCTGAACCATTCCCAAATTCCCAAAGAATTCCCAAATAACTCCCAAATAACTCCCAAAATTCCCAAATTCCCAAAGAATTCCCAAATAATTCCCGAATTCCCAAACCCCAAAATTCCCAAACCCCAAATTCCCAAATTTCCCCAAACCATTCTCAGAATTCCCAAATTTCCCGGAATTCCCACAGAATTCCCGGAATTCCGGGCTTTTCCTCCTCCTCACGGTGAAGGCGCCGCTCTCAAAATCCCAAATCCTGAATTCCCCAAATTCCCAAATTCCCAAAATTCCCAAATTTCCCCAAACCATTCCCAATTTTTCCCGGAATTCCCACAGAATTCCCGGAATTCCGGGCTTTTCCTCCTCCTCACGGTGAAGGCGCCGCCCTCAAAATCCCAAATCCCCAAATCCCAAATTCCCAAATTCCCAAATTCCCAAAATTCCCCAAATCATTCCCAGAATTCCCAAATTTCCCGGAATTCCCAAAGAATTCCCAAAGAATTCCTGAATTCCCAAACCCCAAAACCCCAAATTTCCAAAATTCCCAAATCCCAAAATTCCCAAATTTCCCCAAACCATTCCCAGAATTCCCAAATTTTCCCGGAATTCCCAGAGAATTCCCAGAGAATTCCGGGCTTTTCCTCCTCCTCACGGTGAAGGCGCCGCCCTCAAAATCCCAAATCCCCAAATCCCGAATTCCCAAATCCCCAAAGAATTCCTGAATTCCCAAACCCCAAACCCCAAATTCCCAAATTTCCCCAAATCTCAAAGAATTCCCAAATTCCCAAAATTCCCAAATTCCCAAAATTCCCCAAATCATTCCCAAATCATTCCCAAATTTCCCGGAATTCCCAAAGAATTCCCAAAAAATTCCCAAATCATTCCCAAATTCCCGAACCCCAAAATTCCCAAATTCCCAAATAATTCCCAAATCCCAAATTCCCGAACCCCAAAATTCCCGAAATCCCAAATCCCCGAATTCCCAAAGAATTCCCAAATTCCCAAACTCCAAATCCAAAATTCCCAAATCCCAAATTCCCAAAATCCCAAATCATTCCCAAATCATTCCCAGATTCCCAAATCATTCCCAAATTTCCTGGAATTCCCGGAATTCCCGGGATTCTCCTCACGGTGAAGGCGCCGCTCTCCAGGTCCTGAATCCCAAATTCCCGAAATCCCAAATTCCCAAAGAATTCCCAAAATTCCCAAACCCCAAATCCCCCAAATTCCCAAATTTCCCGAATTATTCCTGAATTCCTGAACCATTCCCAAAGAATTCCCAAAGAATTCCCGAATAATTCCTGAATTCCCAGACCCCAAATCCCAAATTCCCAAATTCCCAAATTCCCAAATTTCCCCAAATCCCAAAGAATTCCCGAATTCCCAAATCCCAAAATTCCCAAATTTCCCCAAATCATTCCCAAATTTCCCGGAATTCCCACGGAATTCCCGGAATTCCGGGCTTTTCCTCCTCCTCACGGTGAAGGCGCCGCCCTCAAAATCCCAAATCCCAAAATCCTGAATTCCCGAATTCCCAAAATTCCCAAAATTCCCAAATTTCCCCAAATCATTCCCAAATCATTCCCAAATTTCCTGGAATTCCCGGAATTCCTGAGTTCCCAAACCCCAAATCATTCCCAAATCCCAAATTCCTGAATTCCCAAAATTCCCAAATCCCAAAATTCCCAAAATCCAAAAAAATTCCCAAAGAATTCCCAAAAAATTCCCAAATTCCCAAACTCCCAATCCAAAATTCCCAAATCCCAAATTCCCAAAATCCCAAATCATTCCCAGATTCCCAAATCATTCCCAAATTCCCTGGAATTCCCGGAATTCCCAGGATTCTCCTCACGGTGAAGGCGCCGCTCTCCAGGTCCTGAATCCCAAATTCCCGAATTCCCAAATTCCCAAAGAATTCCCAAAATTCCCAAACCCCAAATCCCCCAAATTCCCAAATTTCCCGAATTATTCCCGAATTCCTGAACCATTCCCAAAGAATTCCCAAATAACTCCCAAATAATTCCCAAAATTCCCAAATTCCCGAATCCCAAAATTCCCAAAGAATTCCCAAAAAATTCCCGAATAATTCCTGAATTCCCAGACCCCAAATCCGAAATTCCCAAATTCCCGAATTCCCGAATTCCCAAAATTCCCAAATTCCCAAAAAATTCCCAAAGAATTCCCAAATAATTCCCGAATTCCCAAACCCCAAAATTCCCAAACCCCAAATTCCCAAATTTCCCCAAATCATTCCCAGAATTCCCAAATTTCCCGGAATTCCCAAAGAATTCCCAAAGAATTCCTGAATTCCCAAACCCCAAAACCCCAAATTCCCAAATTCCCAAACCCCAAATTCCCAAATTTCCCCAAATCCCAAAGAATTCCCGAATTCCCAAATCCCAAAATTCCCAAAATTCCCCAAATCATTCCCAGAATTCCCAAATTTCCCGGAATTCTGTGGGAATTCCCGGAATTCCGGGCTTTTCCTCCTCCTCACGGTGAAGGCGCCGCCCTCAAAATCCCAAATCCGAAATCCCGAATTCCCAAATCCCCAAATCCCAAATTCCCGAATTCCCAAAATTCCCAAAATTCCCAAATTTCCCCAAATCATTCCCAGAATTCCCAAATTTCCCGGAATTCCCACAGAATTCCCAGAATTCCGGGCTTTTCCTCCTCCTCACGGTGAAGGCGCCGCCCTCAAAATCCCAAATCCCCAAATCCCAAAGAATTCCCGAATTCCCAAATTCCCAAAATTCCCCAAACCATTCCCAAAATTCCCAAATTTCCCGGAATTCCCACGGAATTCCCGGAATTCCGGGCTTTTCCTCCTCCTCCTCACGGTGAAGGCGCCGCTCTCCAGGTCCAGGATCCGAACGGCGCCGTCGCCCCCGGCCAGAACCACCCAGTGATCCTGGGAATTATCCCAAAAAATCCAGGAATTATCCCAGAAATCCGGGAATTTGGGATCCCAGAAATCCCGGAATTATCCCAAAAAATCCAGGAATTATCCCAAAAAATCCCGGAATTTGGGATCCCAAAAATTATCCGGGAATTATCCCAAAAATATGGGAAAAATCCCAGAATTATCCCAAAAATCCGGGAATTCAGGATCCCAAAAATCTGGGAAAAATCCCCAAAAAATCCGGGAATTATCCCAAAAATTATTCGGGAATTTGGGATCCCAAAAATCCCAGAATTTGGGATCCCAAAAATCCGGGAATTATCCCCAAAAATCCAGGAATTATCCCAAAATTATTCGGGAATTCAGGATCCCAAAAATCCGGGAATTATCCCCACTAATCTGGGAATTGTCCCAAAAATCTGGGAATTTGGGATGCCAAAAATCCCAGAATTATCCCCAAAAAATCTGGGAATTGTCCCAAAAATCCAGGAATTGTCCCCAAAAAATCCGGGAATTTGGGATCCCAAAAATCCGGGAATTGTCCCCAAAAATCCGGGAAAAATCCCAAAAACCCAGGAAAAATCCCCAAAAAATCCGAGCATTATCCCAGAAATGGGGAAAGATCCCAAAAATCCGGGAATTCGGGATCCCAAAAATCTGGGAAAAATCCCAAGAATTGGAAATTTGGGGTCCCAAAAATGGGGAAAAATCCCAAAAATTATCTGGGAATTGTCCCAAAAATCCGGGAATTTGGGGTCCCAAAAATCCTGGAATTATCCCAAAAAATCTGGGAATTATCCCCAAAAATCCAGGAAAAATCCCAAAAATCCAGGAATTTGGGATCCCAAAAATTTGGGAATTATCCCCCCAAAAATCTGGGAATTATCCCAAAAAATCCAGGAATTATCCCAAAATTATTCAGGAATTTGGGATCCCAAAAATCTCAGAATTTGGGATCCCAAAAATCTGGGAAAAATCCCAAAAATCTGGGAATTGTCCCAAAAATCCGGGAATTTGGGATCCCAAAAATCCGGGAATTATCCCCAAAAATCCGGGAATTATCCCAGAAATGGGGAAAGATCCCAAAAATCCCGGAATTATCCCCAAAAATCTGGGAATTTGGGATCCCAAAAATCAGGAAATTATCCCAAAAAAATCCAGGAATTCAGGATCCCAAAAATCTGGGAATTATCCCCCAAAAAATCCGGGAAAAATCCCCAAAATCCGGGAATTTGGGATCCCAAAAATCCGGGAATTGTCCCAAAAATTATCCCGGAATTATCCCCAAAAATCCGGGAATTTGGGATCCCAAAAATCCGGGAATTGTCCCCAAAAATCCTGGAATTGTCCCCAAAATCCGGGAATTTGGGATCCCAAAAATCTGGGAATTATCCCAAAAATCCGGGAATTATCCCAAAATTATTCGGGAATTTGGGATCCCAAAAATCCGGGAAAAATCCCCAAAAAATCCCGGAATTATCCCCCAAAAATCCGGGAATTTGGGATCCCAAAAATCCGGGAATTATCCCCAAAAAATCTGGGAATTATCCCAAGAATCTGGGAATTCGGGATCCCAAAAATCCAGGAATTATCCCAAAAAATCCGGGAATTTGGGATCCCAAAAATCCTGGAATTATCCCCAAAAATCCGGGAATTATCCCCAAAAAATCCCAGAATTATCCCCAAAATCCAGGAATTATCCCAGAAATGGGGAAAGATCCCAAAAATCCCGGAATTATCCCCAAAAAATCCGGGAAAAATCAAAAAAAATCCGGGAATTGTCCCAAAAATCTGGGAATTATCCCAAAATTATCTGGGAATTGTCCCAAAAAATCCAGGAATTATCCCAAAAATCCGGGAATTTGGGGTCCCAAAAATCTGGGAATTGTCCCAAAAATCCAAAAATTTGGGATGGATTTTGGGATGGATTTTGGGGTGATTTTGGTGGATTTTGGTGAATTTTTGGGGTGATTTTGGGGGATTTTGGGGTGAATTTTGGGATGGATTTTGGGGTGAATTTGAGGAGATTTTGGGGTGGTTTTGGGATGGATTTTGGGGTGATTTTGGGATGGATTTCGGGGTGATTTTGGGGTATTTTGGGGCGATTTTGGGGTGATTTTGGGGTGAATTTGGGGTGAATTTGGGGCAGATTTTGGGGTGATTTTGGGGTATTTTGGGATGGATTTTGGGGTGAATTTGGGGTGATTTTGGAGGATTTTGGGGTGAATTTGGGGTGAATTTTCTGGAATTTTGGGTCAGATTTTGGGGTATTTTGGGTCAGATTTTGGGGTGAATTTTGGGTGAAGTTTCTGGAATTTTGGGTCAGATTTTGGGGTATTTTGGGGGGATTTTGGTGGATTTTTGGGGTGATTTTGGGGTGAATTTTTGGGTAAATTTTCAGTGAATTTGGGGGATTTTGGGTCAGATTTTGGGGTCAATTTGGGGTGAATTTTCTGGAATTTTGTGATGAATTTTGGGGTGATTTTGGGGTGATTTTGGGTGATTTTGGGGGGATTTTAGGATGGATTTTGGGGTGATTTTGGGGTGATTTTGGGGTGATTTTGGGGTGAATTTGGGGTGGTTTTGGGGTGATTTTTGGGGTGAATTTGGTGAATTTTGGGATGGATTTTGGGGTCATTTTCGGGTAATTTTGGTGTGAATTTTGGGGTATTTTGGGATGGATTTTGGGATGGATTTTTGGGGTGATTTCGGGGGGATTTTTGGGGTGATTTTGGGTGATTTTGGGGTGAATTTGGGGTGAATTTTGGTGTGATTTTGGTGAATTTTGGAGCAGATTTTGGGGTGATTTTGGGGTGAATTTGGTGGATTTTGGCCTGAATTTTGGGGTGATTTTGGGGGATTTTGAGGTGAATTTTTTTGTGAATTTAGGTGAATTTTGGGGTGAATTTGGGGTATTTTGGGGTGGATTTTGGGGTGATTTTGGGGTAATTTTGGGGCAGATTTTGGGATGAATTTTGGGATGGATTTTGGGGTGATTTTGGTGAATTTTGGGGTGATTTTGGGATGGATTTTGGGGTGAATTTGGGGTATTTTGGGGTTCCTCACCCTCTGGTTCACCTCCAGCCCGTTGATCTCCGGCACCTCCAGGCTGCTCCTGTGGGGGGAGGGGCAGAGTTTGGGGGTCCCAAAATCCCCCCAAAATCCCCCAAAATCCCCAAAATCCCCCAAAATCCCCCAAAATCCCCCAAAATCCCCCAAAATCCCCCAAAATCCCCCAAAATCCCCCCAAAATCCCCCAAAATCCCCCCCCCAAAATCCCCCAAAATCCCCCAAAATCCCCAAAATCCCCAAAATCCCCAAAATCCCCCAAAATCCCCCAAAATACCCCAAAATCCCCCCAAAATCCCCCCAAAATCCCCCAAAATCCCCAAAATCCCCCCAAAAACCCCCAAAATCCCCCAAAATCCCCCAAAATCCCCCAAATCCCCCGAAAATCACCCTAAATCCCCCCCAAAATCTCCCTAAATCCCCCCCAGGGGACCCCAATTTTGGGGGGACACCAAAAACCCCCAAAAAAGCCCAAAAAAATCCAAAAAAATTCACAAAAAACTCTAAAAAAACCCCTTGAAAATCCTTAAAAAATGCCCCCAAAAATTCCCAAAAATCCCCCCAAAAATCCCAAAAATTCCCCAATAAAATCCCCAAAAATTCACAAAAAATCCCTCAAAAAACCCCAAAAAAACCCAAAATTCCCAAAAAAAAACCAAAAAAATCCCCCCAAAACCCTAAAAAACGAAAAATCAAAAAAAAACCCTGAAAACCCAAAATTCCCAAAAAAACCCCCCGAAAATTCCCAAAATCCAAAAAAATCCCCAAAAAATTCCCAAAAATCCCAAATAATTCCCCCCCAAAAACCCCAAATAAACCCAAAAACCCCAAAACCCCCACAAAATTCCCAAAAAATTCCCCCCAAAAAACCCCAAAATTCCCAAAAAACCCTCAAAAAATTCCCCAAAAAGCCCCAAAAATTCCCAAAGAAACCCCCCAAATATTCCCAAAATCCACCCAAAAAATTCCCAAAAATCCCCCAAAATTCCCCAAAACCAAAAAAAAATCCCCAAAAAAACCCCCAAAAAATCCCAAAAATTCCAAAAATTCCCCCAAAAATCCCCAAAATTCCCTAAAAACACCAAAAAATTCCTAAAAATTCCCAAAAAAATTCCCGAAAATCCCAAAAATTCCCAAAAATTCCCAAAAATCCCCCAAAAATCCCCAAAATTCCAATAAAACACCAAAAAACCCCCAAAAATTCCCAAAAAACACCAAAAAAAATTCCCAATAATTTCCAAAAGTTCCCTAAAAATTCCCAAAAATTCCCCAAAAATTCCCAAAAATTCCCAAAAAAACCCCCCAAAATCCCCAAAATTCCCAAAAAACACCAAGAAATTCCTAAAAATTCCCAAAAAATTCCCAAAAATTCCCCCAAAACCCAAAAAACTCCCAAAAATCCCCAAAAATTCCCAAAAAAATCCCCCAAAAATCCCCAAAATTCCCAAAAAACACCAAAAAATTCCCAAAAATTCCCAAAAAATTCCCAAAAATTCCCCAAAAATCCCCAAAATTCCCAAAAAACACCAAAAAATTCCCCAAAAATCCCAAAAAAATTCCCAAAAAACACCAAAAAAATTCCCAAAAATTCCCAAAAATTCCCCAAAAATCCCCAAATCCCAATAAAACCCCCCAAAAAATTCCCAAAACCCCCCAAAAATTCCCAAAAAATCGCCCAAAAATCCCCAAAATTCCCAAAAAACACCAAAAAAATTCCCAAAAAATCCCTAAAAATTCCCAAAAAATCCCCCAAAATCCTCAAAATCCCCAAAATTCCTAAAAAAACACCAAGAAATTCCTAAAAATTCCCAAAAAATTCCCCAAAATTCCCAAAAAACCCCAAAAAACTCCCAAAAATCCCCAAAAATTCCCAAAAAATCCCCCAAAAATCCCAAAAATTCCCAAAAAACACCAAAAAAATTCCCCAAAATTCCCCAAAATTCCCCAAAAATTCCAAAAAAATCCCCCCAAAATCCCCAAAATTCCCAAAAAACACAAAAAAATTCCTAAAAATTCCCAAAAAATTCCCAAAAACTCCCAAAAATTCCCCAAAAATCCCCAAAAATTCCCAAAAAACACAAAAAAAATCCCCAAAATTCCCCAAAATTCCCAAAAAAATTCCTAAAAATTCCCAAAAATTCCCAAAAATTCCCAAAAAACCCAAAAATTCCCAATAAATCCCCCAGAATTCCCAAAAATCCCCCAAATTTGGGATTTACCTGCAGGGGGGGCGGCGAGTCCAGAGCTCCCGGCAGCCCTGGGGGGAGGGGACGGAAAAATTGGGAATTTTGGGGGAAATTGAAGGGATTTTGGGAAATTTGGGAATTTTTGGGGGAATTTTGGGAATTTTGGGGGAATTTTTGGGGATTTTTTGGGAATTTTTGGGGATTTTTTTGGGATTTTTGGGAATTTTTGGAGGAATTTTGGGAATTTTTGGGGGATTTTGGGGGATTTTGGGAATTTTTGGGGATTTTTTGGGAATTTTTGGGGATTTTGGGGAATTTTTGGGGAATTTTTGGGGATTTTTGGGAATATTTGGGGCATTTTGGGGGAATTTTGGGAATTTTGGGATTTTTGGGGAATTTTTCGGGAATTTTTTGGGGATTTTTTTTGGATTTTGGGAATTTTTGGGGAATTTTTGGGAAATTTGGGAATTTTTGGGGGGATTTTGGGGGAATTTTGGGGATTTTGGGAATTTTTGGGGAGGTTTTGGGAGAATTTGGGGGGAATTTTGGGGAGATTTTGGATTTTTTGGAGGAATTTTGGGAATTTTTGGGGATTTTTTTGGGAATTTTTTTGGAATTTTTGGGGAATTTTGGGAATTTTTTTGGAATTTTTGGGGAATTTTGGGAATTTTTTTGGAATTTTTGGGGATTTTTTGGGATTTTTGGGGAATTTTGGGAATTTTTGGGGAATTTTGGGGAATTTTTGGGGGATTTTGGGGATTTTGGGAAATTTTGGGGATTTTTTTGGTATTTTTGGGGAATTTTGGGGAAATTTTGGGAATTTTTGGGGATTTTTGGGAATTTTGGGAATTTTTGGGGAATTTTGGGGGATTTTGGGAATTTCTGGGGGGAGGGGAGGAAAATTGGGGAATTTTGGGGGAAATTTGGGGGATTTTGGGAAATTTGGGAATTTTTGGGGGAATTTTGGGAATTTTTTGGGGAGATTTTGGGAATTTTTGGGGAATTTTTGGGGATTTTTGGGAATATTTGGGGCATTTTGGGGGAATTTTGGGAATTTTGGGAATTTTGGGGAATTTTTGGGGAATTTTTTGGGGATTTTTTGGGGATTTTGGGAATTTTTGGGGAATTTTGGGGAATTTTTGGAATTTTTGGGGGGAGGGGAGGAAAATTGGGGAATTTTGGGTGAAATTTAGGGGATTTTGGGAAATTTGGGAATTTTTGGGGGGATTTTGGGGAATTTTGGGGGAATTTTGGGAATTTTTGGGGGGATTTTGGGGGAATTTTGGGGATTTTTTGGGAATTTTTGGGGATTTTTGGGGAATTTTGGAATTTTGGGAAATTTTGGGAATTTTTGGGGAGGTTTTGGGGGATTTTTGGAATTTTTAGGGAATTTTTTGGGAATTTTGAGGTGAATTTGGGGATTTTGGGAAATTTTGGAGGGATTTTTGGGAACTTTTGGGGAATTTTGGGGAATTTTGGGAATTTTTGGGGGGATTTTGGGAGATTTTGGGGAAATTTGGGAATTTTTGGGGAAAATTTGGTGATTTGGGGGGAATTTGGGGTTTTTTGGGAATTTTTGGGGAATTTTTGGGAAATTTGGGGATTTTTGGGGAATTTTGGGGATTTTTGGGGAGATTTTGGGGAACTTTGGAGAATTTTGGGAATTTTGGGGGGATTTGGGGGATTTGGGGGATTTTGGGAATTTTTTGGAATTTTTGGGGAATTTTTGGGGAATTTTTGGGGGGATTTTGGGGGAATTTTGGGAAATTTTTGGGAATTTTTGGGGAATTTTGGGGAGATTTGGGTGAAATTTAAGGGATTTTGGGAATTTTGGGGTAAATTTGGGGGATTTTGGGAATTTTGGGGGAATTTTGGTGGAATTGGGGAATTTGGAGGGTTTTGGGGGGATTTTGGGGAATTTTGGGAATTTTTGGGGAATTTTGGGAATTTTTGGGGAGGTTTTGGGGGATTTTTGGAATTTTTAGGGAATTTTTAGGGGATTTTGGGGAATTTTGGGAATTTTGGGGTGAAATTTAAGGGATTTTGGGAAATTTTGGGGATTTTTTGGGAATTTTTGGGGGGATTTTGGGGAATTTTGGGAATTTTGGGAAATTTGGGGAGATTTGGGTGAAATTTCAGAGATTTTGGGAAATTTCTGGGAATTTTCGGGGAATTTGGGGAGATTTTGGGAATTTTTTGGGTAATTTGGAGGGAATTTGAAGGATTTTGAGGGGGATTTTGTGTTAATTAGCATTAATTAGCATTAATTAGCATTAATTAGCATTAATTAGTGTTAATTTTGAGGTGATTTTGGGCGATTTTGGGCTGATTTGAGCTGATTTTTGAGTTAATTTCGGATTAATTTCAGTTTAATTTCCGTTTAATTACCATTAATTATTATTAACTATTATTCATTACTGTTAATTAGCATTAATTAGTGTTAATTAGTGTCAATTTTGAGGTGATTTTGGGCCATTTTGGGGCAATTTGAGGTCATTTTTGATGATTTTTGAGTTACTTTTTGTTTAATTTCAGTTTAATTTCAATTTAATTACCATTAATTATTATTAACTATTACTAGTTACTGTTAATTAGCGTTAATTAGTGTTAATTAGTGTCAATTTTGAGGTGATTTTGGGCCATTTTGGGGCGATTTGAGGTCATTTTTGATGATTTTTGGGTTATTCTTTGTTTAATTTCAGTTTAATTTCACTTTAATTACCATTAATTATTATTAATTATTACTAACTAGCGCTAATTAGCACTAATTAGTGTTAATTAGTGCCAATTTTGAGGTGATTTGGGGCGATTCGAGCTGATTTTTGATGATTTTTGGGTTATTTTTTGTTTAATTTCCGTTTAACCTCGGTTTAATTTGCATTAATTACCACTAATTATTATTAATTATCATTAATTAGCATTAACTAGCATTAATTACTGTTAATCAGGGTTAATTACTACAAATTTTAAGATTATTTTGGGGCAATTTGAGTTGATTTTTGATGATTTTGAGTTAATTTTGGTTTAATTTCAGGATGAGTTTGGTTTAATTGCCATTAATTACCATTAATTACCATTAAATACCACTAATTAGTATTAATTAGTGCTAATTTTGGGGTGACTTTGGGCGATTTTGGGGTGATTTGAGGTGATTTTTGATGACTTTTGAGTTAACTTTGGATTAATTTCAGTTTAATTTCTGTTTAATTACCATTAATTATTATTAACTACTATTAATTACTGTTAATTAGCGTTAATTAGTGCTGATTTTGAGGTGATTTTGGGCCATTTTGGGGCAATTTGAGGTCATTTTTGATGATTTTTGAGTTATTTTTTGTTTAATTTCAGTTTAATTTCACTTTAATTACCATTAATTATTATTAGTTATTACTAACTAGTGCTAATTAGCACTAATTAGTGTTAATTAGTGCCAATTTTGAGGTGATTTGGGGCGATTTGAGCTGATTTTTGATGATTTTTGGGTTATTTTTTGTTTAATTTCCGTTTAACCTCGGTTTAATTTGCATTAATTACCACTAATTATTATTAATTATCATTAATTAGCATTAACTAGCATTAATTACTGTTAATCAGGGTTAATTACTACAAATTTTAAGATTATTTTGGGGCGATTTGAGTTGATTTTTGATGATTTTGAGTTAATTTTGGTTTAATTTCAGGATGATTTTGGTTTAATTGCCATTAATTACCATTAATTACCATTAAGATACCACTAATTAGTATTAATTAGTGCTAATTTTGGGGTGACTTTGGGCGATTTTGGGGTGATTTGAGATAATTTTTAATGATTTTTGGGTTAATTTTTGTTTAATTTCAGTTTAATTTTAATTTAATTACCATTAATTATTATTAATTATTACTAACTAGCGCTAATTAGCACTAATTAGTGTTAATTAGTGCCAATTTTGAGGTGATTTGGGGCGATTTGAGCTGATTTTTGATGATTTTTGGGTTAATTTTTGTTTAATTTCAGTTTAATTTCCATTTAATTATTATTAATGATTATTAATGATTGTTAATGACTATTAATGATTATTAATTAGCGTTAATTAGCGTTAATTACCTTCCTGCCCAGCTCGGCCCAGCCCCAGGCCCGGATTTCTCCGTCGGCGCCGCTCAGGAGGAGCCGCTCGGTCGAGGCCAAGGAATAAACGGGGCCCGAGTGAGCTGGGACCAGTAAAAACCAGTATAAACCAGTATAAACCAGTATGGACCAGTATGGACCAGTATGGACCAGTATAAACCAGTATGGACCAGTATGGACCAGTATGGACCGGTATGGACCGGTATGGACCAGTATAAACCAGTATGGACCAGTATAAACCAGTATAGACCAGTATGGACCAGTATGGACCGGTATAAACCAGTATGGACCAGTATGGACCAGTATGGACCAGTATGGACCGGTATGGACCAGTATAAACCAGTATGTACTGTTTCTGACCAGTATAAACCAGTATAAACCAGTACAAACCAGTATAAACCAGTATGGACCAGTATAAACCAGTCCATCCCAGTTCCATTTTTCACCCCCAAAATCTCCATTTTTCACCCCAAAATCTCCGGGCTTTTTGCCCCCAGTCCCTCCCAGTTTGTCCCAGTTTGTTCCCAGTTCCCTCCCAGTATAAACCAGTCCATCCCAGTTCATCCCAGTCCATCCCAGTTCATCCCAGTCCATCCCAGTTCCCTCCCAGTTCCCTCCCAGTCCCTCCCAGTTCCATTTTTCACCCGCAAAATCTCCATTTTTCACCCCAAAACCTCCGGGTTTTTTGCTCCCAGTTCCCTCCCAGTCCATCCCAGTTCATCCCAGTCCATCCCAGTTCATCCCAGTCCATCCCAGTATAAACCAGTATAAACCAGTCAATCCCAGTTCCATCCCAGTCCCATTTTAACCCTTAAATCCCCATTTTCACCCCCAAAATCTCCATTTTTCACCCCCAAAACCTCCGGGTTTTTTGCCCCCAGTCCCTCCCAGTCTGTTCCCAGTCCCTCCCAGTATAAACCAGTATAAACCAGTATAAACCAGTATGAACCAGTCCATCCCAGTCCCTCCCAGTTCCCTCCCAGTTCCATCCCAGTTCCATTTTCACCCCCAAAATCTCCATTTTTCACCCCCAAAATCTCCGGGTTTTTTGCTCCCAGTCCCTCCCAGTCCCTCCCAGTATAAACCAGTATAAACCAGTATAAACCAGTATAAACCAGTATAAACCAGTATATCCCAGTCCATCCCAGTCCCTCCCAGTCCCTCCCAGTCCCTCCCAGTTGCTCCCAGTTCCCTCCCAGTATATCCCAGTATATCCCAGTTTCATCCCAGTTTCATCCCAGTCCATCCCAGTTCCCTCCCAGTTCCATCCCAGTACCATTTTAACCCCAAAATCTCCATTTTTCACCCCAAAAACCGCCGGGTTTTTTGCTCCCAGTTCATCCCAGTCCCTCCCAGTCCATCCCAGTTCCCTCCCAGTATAAACCAGTATATCCCAGTTTCATCCCAGTTTCATCCCAGTCCATCCCAGTTCCCTCCCAGTTCCATCCCAGTACCATTTTAACCCCAAAATCTCCATTTTTCACCCCAAAAACCCGCCGCGTTTTTTGCTCCCAGTCCCTCCCAGTTCCCTCCCAGTCCATCCCAGTTCATCCCAGTCCCTCCCAGTATAAACCAGTCCATCCCAGTCCATCCCAGTTCCCTCCCAGTTCCATCCCAGTTCCATTTTCACCCCCCAAAATCTCCATTTTTCACCCCAAAACCGCTGCGTTTTTTGCCCCCAGTCCCTCCCAGTTCCCTCCCCAGTCCATCCCAGTATAAACCAGTATAAACCAGTACATCCCAGTTCCATCCCAGTCCCTCCCAGTCCCATTTTAACCCCAAAATCTCCGTTTTTCACCCCAAAACCTCCGGGGTTTTTTGCCCCCAGTCCCTCCCAGTCCCATCCCAGTTCCCTCCCAGTATAAACCAGTATAAACCAGTCCCTCCCAGTCCCCTCCCAGTTTGTTCCCAGTATAAACCAGTCCCTCCCAGTCCATCCCAGTTCATCCCAGTCCCTCCCAGTCCATCCCAGTCCATCCCAGTATAAACCAGTTCATCCCAGTCCCTCCCAGTCCCTCCCAGTTCCCTCCCAGTTCCCTCCCAGTCCATCCCAGTTCCTCCCAGTTCATCCCAGTCCATCCCAGTTCATCCCAGTCCCTCCCAGTTCCCTCCCAGTTCCCTCCCAGTCCATCCCAGTCCATCCCAGTCCATCCCAGTTCCATTTTCACCCCCAAAATCTCCATTTTTCACCCCAAAACCTCCGGGTTTTTTTGCCCCCAGCCCCCTCCCAGTTCCCTCCCAGTTTGTTCCCAGTATATCCCAGTATAAACCAGTATAAACCAGTATAAACCAGTCCCTCCCAGTCTCACCCCTGACCACGTTCACCGGTCTCCGATTTTCCTCCTTGCCTCAGCGCTGAGAGCGGCCGAGAGCCTGGGGAGCAATTAACGACCAATTAACGACCCTCCTTAATTAATGACCACCAATTAATAACCCCCCTTAATTAATTAACCCCAATTAACCACCCCCCCTTAATTAATGACCACCAATTAACCAGCCCCCTTAATTAATTAACCCTAATTAACCACCCCCCTTAATTAATTAACCCTAATTAACCACCCCCCCTTAATTAATTAACCCTAATTAACCACCCCAGTTAATTAATGGCCACCAATTAACCACTCCTGCTAATGAATGACACCCAATTAATAACCTCCGTTAATTAATGACCCCAAATTAACAACCCTCGTTAATTAATGACTCCCAATTAACAACCCCCATTAATTAATGACCCCAAATTAACCACCCTCGTTAATTAATGACACCCAATTAATAACCCCTGTTAATTAATGACCCCAAATTAACCACCCCTGTTAATTAATGACACCCAATTACCGACCCCTGTTAATGAATGACCCACAATTAACGATCCCCTAATTAACCACCCCAGGTTAATTAATGACCCACAATGAACCACCCCCAGTTAATTAATTACCCCAAATTAACGACCTTTAGTTAATTAACTGTCTCAAATTAACGAGCCCCTGTTAATTAGTGACCCCACTTAATGACCTCCCATTAATTAATGACCCACAATTAACCACCTGTGGTTAATTAGTGACCCACAATTAACGACCCCCAGTGAGTTAATGACCCCCAATTAATTATCCCCAATTACTGATACCAAATTAACGATCCCAAAGCAATTCCCGCCTTTTCCCCTCACTTTTCCCGCCATTTCTCCGGATTTTCCCGCCATTTCCACCTCAATTTTCCCGCCTTTTCCCCCCCCCCCTCACTTTTCCCGCCATTTCTTCTTCAGTTTTTCCCGCCTTTTCTCCCCTCAGTTTTCCCGCCATTTCTCCGGATTTTCCCCGCCATTTCCCACCTCAATTTTCCCGCCTTTTCCCCCCCCCCCCCTTCACTTTTCCCGCCATTTCTTCTTCAGTTTTCCCCGCCTTTTCTCCCCTCAGTTTTCCCGCCATTTCTCCGGATTTTCCCGCCATTTCCACCTCAATTTTCCCGCCTTTTCCCCCCCCCTCACTTTTCCCGCCATTTCTTCTTCAGTTTTCCCGCCTTTTCTCCCCTCAATTTTCCCGCCTTTTCTTCGGATTTTCCCGCCCTTTCTCCTTAAGTTTTCCCGCCCTTTCCCCCTCAGTTTTCCCGCCTTTTTCCTCCCCTCACTTTTCCCGCCCTTTCTCCGGATTTTCCCGCCCTTTTCCCCTCAGTTTTCCCGCTTTTTTCCCCCTCACTTTTCCCGCCATTTCTCCCTCAGTTTTCCCGCCATTTCTCCCTCAATTTTCCCGCCTTTTCCCCCTCACTTTTCCCGCCCTTTCTCCCTCAGCTTTCCCGCCATTTCCGCCTCAGTTTTTCCCGCCTTTTCCCCCCTCAGTTTTCCCACCTTTTCTCCGGGTTTTCCCGCCATTTCTCCCTCAGTTTTCCCGCCCTTTCCGCCCTCACTTTTCCCGCCATTTCTCCGGATTTTCCCGCCCTTTCCCCCCTCAGTTTTCCCGCTTTTTTCCCCTCAATTTTCCCGCCTTTTCTGCCCTCAATTTTCCCGCCATTTCTCCGGATTTTCCCGCCCTTTTCCCCTCAGTTTTCCCGCTTTTTTCTCCTCAATTTTCCCGCCTTTTCTCCCTCACTTTTCCCGCCCTTTCTGCCCTCAATCTTCCCCGCCATTTCCACCTCACTTTTCCCCGCCATTTCTCCGGATTTTCCCGCCTTTTTCCCGCCTTTTTCCCGCCATTTCTCCCTCACTTTTCCCGCCCTTTCTGCCTCACTTTTCCCCGCCATTTCTCTGGATTTTCCCGCCTTTTTTCCCACAATTTTCCCGCCATTTCTCCCTCAGTTTCCCGCCCTTTCCCGCTTCAGTTTTCCCGCCATTTCTCCGGGTTTTCCCGCCTTTTTCCCCCTCAATTTTCCCGCCATTTCTCCCTCACTTTTCCCGCCCTTTCCGCCCTCACTTTTCCCGTCCTTTCTGCCCTCACTTTTCCCGCCATTTCTCTGGATTTTCCCGCCCTTTTCCCCCTCACTTTTCCCGCTTTTTCCACCTCAATTTTCCCGCCTTTTCTCCCTCCATTTTCCCGCCCTTTTCTCCCTCAGTTTTCCCGCCATTTCTCCCTCAATTTTCCCCCCTCACTTTTCCGCCATTTCTCCGGATTTTCCCGCCATTTTTCCCTCACTTTTCCCGCCATTTTTCCCTCACTTTCCCGCCATTTCACCCTCACTTTTCCCGCCTTTTCTCCCTCTATTTTCCCGCCCTTTCTCTGGATTTTCCCGCCTTTTCTCCCCTCAATTTTCCCGCCATTTATCCCGGTTTTCCCTGCAGCTTTTCCCGCCCTTTCTCCACCACTTTTCCCGCCATTTCCCCCTCAGTTTTCCCGCCATTTCTCCCTCACTTTTCCCGCCATTTCTCCGGATTTTCCCGCCCTTTTCCCCTCAGTTTTCCCGCCATTTCTCCCTCACTTTTCCCGCCATTTCTCCGGATTTTCCCCGCCCTTTTCCCCTCAGTTTTCCCGCTTTTTTCCACCTCAATTTTCCCGCCTTTTCTCCCTCACTTTTCCCGCCTTTCTGCCCTCAATTTTCCCCGCCATTTCCCCCTCACTTTTCCCGCCATTTCTCCGGGTTTTCCCGCCTTTTTTCCCTCAATTTTCCCCGCCATTTCTCCCTCACTTTTCCCGCCCTCAATTTTCCCGCCATTTCTCCACCACTTTTCCCGCCCTTTCCCCCCTCACTTTTCCCGCCATTTCTCCGGATTTTCCCGCCCTTTTCCCCTCAGTTTTCCCGCTTTTTTCCACCTCACTTTTCCCGCCTTTTCTCCACCACTTTTCCCGCCATTTCCCCCTCAGGTTTCCCGCCGTTTCTCCCTCACTTTTCCCGCCGTTTGTCCGGATTTTCCCGCCTTTTTCCCCTTAGTTTTCCCGCCATTTCACCCTCACTTTTCCCGCCTTTTCTCCCTCTATTTTCCCGCCCTTTCTCTGGATTTTCCCGCCCTTTCTCCCCTCAATTTTCCCGCCATTTATCCCGTTTTCCCTGCAGCTTTTCCCGCCCTTTCTCCACCACTTTTCCCGCCATTTCCCCCTCAGTTTTCCCGCCTTTTCTCCCTCAGTTCTCCCCTCAGTTTTCCCCCCTTTCTCTGGATTTTCCCGCCCTTTCCCCCCTCAGCTTTCCCGCCACTTCTCCCTCACTTTTCCCGCCCTTTCTCTGGATTTTCCCGCCTTTTATCCCTCATTTTCCCGCCATTTCTCCCTCAGTTTCCCGCCCTTTCCCGCTTCAGTTTTCCCACCCTTTCTCCACCACTTTTCCCGCCATTTCCCCCTCAGTTTTCCCGCCTTTTCTCCCTCAGCTTTCCCGCCTTTACCCCCCTCACTTTTCCCGCCATTTCTCCCTCAATTTTCCCGCCATTTCCCCCTCACTTTTCCCGCCTTTTCTCCGTCACTTTTCCCGCCCTTTTCTCCCTCAGCTTTCCCGCCATTTCTCCCTCAATTTTCCCGCCTTTTTCCCGCCTCAGTTTTCCCGCCATTTCTCCCTCACTTTTCCCGCCCTTTCCCACTTCAGTTTTCCCGCCATTTCTCCGGATTTTCCCGCCTTTTTTCCCTCAATTTTCCCGCCTTTTCTCCCTCAGTTTTCCCGCCATTTCTCCCGCTTCAGTTTTCCCGCCTTTTCCCCCTCACTTTTCCCGCCATTTCTCCCTCAGCTTTCCCGCCATTTCCCCCTCAGTTTTTCCTGCCTTTTTCCCCTCAGTTTTCCCGCCCTTTTCCCCCCTCAGTTTTCCCGCCTTTTCTCCAGATTTTCCCGCCATTTCTCCCTCAGGTTTCCTGCTCTTTCCTCCCTCAGTTTTCCCGCCATTTCTCCCTCACTTTTCCCGCCCTTTTCCCCTTAGTTTTCCCGCCATTTCTCCGGATTTTCCCGCCATTTCTCCCTCAGTTTTCCCGCCTTTTCCCTCTCACTTTTCCCGCCCTTTTCTCTCCCTCAGTTTTCCCGCCATTTCTTCCTCAATTTTCCCGCCATTTCCGCCCTCACTTTTCCCGCCATTTCTCCGGATTTTCCCGCCCTTTTCCCTCAGTTTTCCCGCTTTTTTTCCCCTCAGTTTTCCCGCCATTTCTCCGGATTTTCCCGCCATTTCTCCCTCAGTTTTCCCGCCATTTCTCCCTCACTTTTCCCGCCCTTTCTGCCTCAGTTTCCCCGCCCTTTCTCCAGATTTTCCCGCCCTTTCCCCCTCATTTCCCCTCCCCTCCCCCCCCATATCGCGATATCCTCCTCCTCACCCGAATATCGCGACATTCCCCCCCCCATATCGCGACATCCCCTTCCTCCTCCTCCTCACCCGAATATCGCGACATTCCCCCCCTCATATCGCGACATCCCCTTCCTCCTCCTCACCCGAATATCGCGACATTCCCCTCCCTCATATCGCGGACATTCCCCCCCCCATATCGCGACATTCCCCCCCCATATCGCGACATTCCCCTTCCTCCTCCTCACCCGAATATCGCGACATTCCCCTCCCTCATATCGCGACATTCCCCCCCCATATCGCGACATTCCCCCCCCCCATATCGCGACATTCCCCCCTCCCCCTGACCCGAATATCGCGATCTCGCCGCAGTCGTTGGCGGCCGCCAGGAACCGCCCGCACGGGGCCGCGCTCTGCGCCAGCACCGTCACGTGCAGCAGCTGCCGCGCGCGCCCGCACCCCGCCCGCCGTGACGTCACCACCGCCGCCGCGCCCTGACGTCATCGCCGCCAACACCGGGAGAATAAAAAAAAAACGGGAAAAAAAAACCGGGAGAGAAAAAAAACCCCGAGGAGGAGGAGCGGCGCGGCGGTGATGACGTCACGGGAAATGGTGGTGTTACGGGAAGCGTCGCGGCGGTGATGACGTCACTTCCTGCCGCGCGGTGCCCGCCGGGAGTTGTGGTCCCGCCCCCTTGGGGGTTGAACCCGGAAGTGCCCGGATGGAGCCGGCGCGAGGCGGCCCCGGGGGGTGAGGGGGGGAAATTTGGGGAATTTTGGGGGAAATTTGGGAATTTTGGGGATTTTTGGGGATTTTTGGGGGGTTTTGGGGGGATTTGGGTGGATTTGGGGGATTTTGGGTGGATTTGGGGGGAATTTGGGGGGATTTGGAGAGGTTTGGGAGGATTTGGGGGGGTTTTGGGGGGATTTGGGGGAGATTTTGGGGGAAATTTGGGGATTTTTGGGATTTTTGGGGGATTTTGGGGGGGTTTTTGGAGGTTTGGGTGGATTTGGGGTTTTTTGGGGGATTTTGGGTGGATTTGGGGGATTTTGGGGGGATTTTGGGGAAATTTTGGGGGATTTTGGGGGAGGTTTGGGTGGAGTTGGGGTTTTTTGGGGGATTTTGGGTGGATTTGGGGGGATTTGGGGGATTTTGGGGGAATTTTGGGGATTTTGGGGGAGGTTTGGGTGGAGTTGGGGTTTTTTGGGGGATTTTGGGGGGATTTGGGGGAGGTTTGGGGGGTTTGGGGGGGATTTTGGGATTTGGGGGGATTTTGGGTGGATTTGGGGTTTTTCGGGGAAATTTGGGGGGGTTTGGGATGGATTTTGGGGGAATTTTGGGGTTTTTTGGGGGGATTTGGGGTTTTTGGGGGAATTTTGAGGGATTTGGAGGGGTTTGGGGGGTTTGGGATGGATTTTGGGGGAATTTTGGGGTTTTTTGGGGGGATTTTGGGGTTTTGGGGGGAATTTGGAGGATTTGGAGTGATTTGGGGAGGATTTGGGGGGATTTTGGGGGGATTTGAGGGAGATTTTGGGGGAATTTTAGGGGATTTGGGGGGGTTTGGGGGTGGTTTGGGTGGATTTGGGGTTTTTTGGGGGATTTTGGGGGATTTTGGGTGGATTTGGGGGGATTTGGGGGGATTTTGGGGGATTTGGGTGGATTTGGGGGAATTTTGGGGGGGAGTTTGGGGGGTTTTGGGGGAGTTTGGGATTTGGGGGATTTTGGGTGGATTTGGGGTTTTTCGGGGAATTTGGGGGGATTTGGGGGGGTCTGGGTGGATGGGATTTTGGGGGGATTTTGGGGTTTTTGGTGGATTTGGGGTTTGGGGGATTTTGTGGGATTTGGGGGGGTTTGGGGGAGGTTTGGGTGGATTTGGGGTTTTTGGGGGTTTTTGGGGGGATTTGGGTGGATTTGGGGTTTTTTGGGGGATTTTGGGTGGTTTTGGGTGGTTTTGGGTGGATTTGGGGGGATTTTGGGGGGATTTGGGTCTTTTGGGGGATTTTGGGGTTTTTGGGGGGAATTCGGGGGGATTTGGTGAGGTGTTGGGAGGATTTGGGGGGGTTTTGGGGGGATTTGAGGGAGTTGGGGATTTTGGGGGATTTGGGGGGGATTTGGGGGGGTTTGGGGGAGGTTTGGGTGGATTTGGGGTTTTTGGGGGTTTTGGGGGGATTTGGGGTGGTTTGGGGGTGTTTTGGGGGGTTTTGGGTGGATTTGGGTGGATTTGGGTGGATTTGGGTGGATTTGGGGGGATTTTGGGGGGATTTGGGGAGTTTTGGGGGATTTTGGGGGGAGTTTGGGGGATTTTGGGGGGATTTTGGGTGGATTTGGGGTTTTTCGGGGAATTTGGGGGGATTTGGGGGGGTTTGGGTGGATTTTGGGGGAATTTTGGGGTTTTGTGGGGGATTGGGGTTTTGGGGGATTTTGAGGGATTTGGTGGGGTTTGGGGGGGATTTGGGATAATTTGGGGGGATTTGGGTCTTTTGGGGGGATTTTGGGGTTTTTGGGGGGATTTGGGGGGATTTGGAGAGGTTTGGGAGGATTTGGGGGGGATTTGGGGGGATTTGGGGGAGATTTTGGGGGAATTTTGGGGATTTTTGGGAATTTTGGGGGATTTTTGGGAATTTTGGGGAATTTGGGAATTTTTGGGGGTTTTGGGGGGTTTTGGGGGGTTTGGGGGAGGGGCGGGACCGGTCCTGAGCTCGCCCCTCCCCCACCCCTCAGGGCTCCCCCACCGGCCTCCCGCGCCCGGCGAGAAACGGAGACCGGAACAGAGCGAGGGGTGAACTGGGAGGGACTGGGATGGACTGGGAGGGACTGGGAGGGGCTGGGAGGGAACTGGGAGCGACTGGGATGGACTGGAGGGACTGGGAGGGACTGGGATGGACTGGGAGGGACTGGGAGGGGATTGGGAGGGACTGGGATGGACTGGGAGGGGACTGGGATGGACTGGGAGGGACTGGGATGGACTGGGATAGACTGGGAGCGACTGGGATGGACTGGGAGGGAACTGGGAGGGGGATTCGGATATACTGGGATATACTGGGAGGGACTGGGAGCGACTGGGAGGGACTGGGATAAACTGGGATGGACTGGGAGGGAACTGGGAGGGAACTGGGAGCGACTGGGAGGGGACTGGGATGGAACTGGGATGGACTGGGAGGAACTGGGAGGGGACTGGGATGGGATTCGGGTATACTGGGATATACTGGGATTGAACTGGGATGGACTGGGAGGGACTGGGAGCGAACTGGGAGGGGACTGGGAGGGAACTGGGATGGACTGGGAGGGGATTCGGATATACTGGGATGGACTGGGATGGAACTGGGATGAACTGGAAGGAACTGGGATGGACTGGGAGGGAACTGGGAGGGGATTCGGATATACTGGGATTTACTGGGATGGACTGGGAGGGGAGTGGGACAAACTGGGAGGGAACTGGGAGGGGACTGGGATGGGATTCGGGTATACTGGGATATACTGGGATTGAACTGGGAGGGAACTGGGAGGGAACTGGGATGGACTGGGAGGGACTGGGAGGGAACTGGGAGGGACTGGGATGAACTGGGAGGGGACTGGGAGGGAACTGGGACAAACTGGGATGGACTGGGAGGGACTGGATGGGATTCGGGTATACTGGGATATACTGGGATTGAACTGGGAGGGACTGGGATGGACTGGGATGAACTGGGAGGGGACTGGGACAAACTGGGAGGGAACTGGGAGGGACTGGGATGGGATTGGCGGTGGTTTGATACTGGGTCTATACTGGTTTATACTGGTCCATACCAGTCCATACTGGTCCATACTGGTCCATACTGGTCCATACTGGTCCATACTGGTTTATACCGGTCCAAACTGGTCCATACTGGTCCATACTGGTCCATACTGGTCCATACTGGTCCGTACTGGTCCATACTGGTCCATACTGGTCGAGACCGGTCCCATACTGGTTTATACTGGTCCGTACTGGTCCCGCAGGCCGCCCCTGCCCAAGCTGGGTCTCTCCGAGGCCGCTGCGGCCGCTCGGCTCCGGGCGCTGCCGGCACAGCACGACCACGGATACAGCGGGAACGGATTGAGGTAGGAACAGTCGGAATAACAACAGTCGGAAAAATGGGAATAATGGGAATAACACCGGGAATAACACCGGGAATAATCCTGGGAATGGGGGAGGGGATACAGCGGGAACGGACTCAGGTAGGAACAGTCGGAATAACAACCGGAATAACAACCGGAAAATACCGGAATAACACCGGGAATAATGGGAATAATGGGAATAACAATGGGAATAATCCTGGGAATAATCCTGGGAATGGGGGAGGGGATACAGCGGGAACGGATTGAGGTAGGAACAGTCGGAATAACAACCGGAATAACACCGGGAACACCGGAATAACACTGGGAATAATGGGAATGGGGGAGGGGATACAGCGGGAACGGACTCAGGGAGGAACAACCGGAATAACTACAGCCGGAACTACAACCGGAATAACACCGGGAATAACAATGGGAATAATGGGAATAACACCGGGAATAACACCGGGAATAACACCGGGAATAATCCTGGGAATGGGGGAGGGGATACAGCGGGAACGGACTCAGGTAGGAACAGTCGGAACAACAACCGGAATAATGGGAATAACACCGGGAATGGGAATGGGAATAATGGGAATAACACCGGGAATAACAATGGGAATAACAATGGGAATAATGGGAATAACAATGGGAATAACAATGGGAATAACAATGGGAATAATGGGAATGACAATGGGAATAACAATGGGAATAACAATGGGAATAATGGGAATGACAATGGGAATAACAATGGGAATAACACCGGGAATAACACTGGGAATAACACCGGGAATAATCCTGGGAATAATCCTGGGAATGGGGGAGGGGATACAGCGGGAACGGATTGAGGTAGGAACAGTCGAATAACAACCGGAATAATGGGAATAACAATGGGAATAACAATGGGAATAATGGAAATAACACCGGGGAATAATGGGAATAACACCGGGAATAACGGGAAAATCACTGGGAATAACGGGAATGGGGGAGGGGGATACAGCGGGAATGGATTGAGGTAGGAACAGTCGGAACTACAGTCGGAAAAATGGGAATAACAATGGGAATAATGGGAATAACACCGGGAATAATCCTGGGAATGGGGGAGGGGATACAGCGGGAACGGACTCAGGGAGGAACAGTCGGAATAACAACCGGAACAACACCGGGAATATAAACCGGGAATGGGAATAATGGGAATAACACTGGGAATAACACCGGGAATAACACTGGGAATAACAATGGGAATAATCCTGGGAATGGGGGAGGGGATATAGCGGGAACGGACTCAGGTAACAACCGGAATAACTACAGTCGGAAAAACAACCGGAATAACAATGGGAATAACAATGGGAATAACACCGGGAACACCGGGAATAACACCGGGAACACCGGGAATAACACCGGGAATAACACCGGGAATAATGGGAATAATGGGAATAATGGGAATAACAATAGGAATAATGGGAATAACAATGGGAATAATCCTGGGAATGGGGGAGGGGATACAGCGGGAACGGATTCAGGTAACAACCAGAACTACAGCCGGAATAACACCGGGAACTCTGGGAATAACAATGGGAATAACACCGGGAATAATGGGAAAATCACTGGGAATAATGGGAATAACACCAGGAACACCGGGAATAACAATGGGAATAATGGGAATAACACTGGGAATAACAATGGGAATAATCCTGGGAATGGGGGAGGGGGATACAGCGGGAACGGACTGAGGTAACAACAACCGGAACAACACCGGGAACACCGGGAATGATGGGAATAACAATGGGAATAATTCTGGGAATAACAATGGGAATAACGGGAAAATCACTGGGAATAACACCGGGAATGGGGGAGGGGATACAGCGGGAACGGACTGAGGGAACACCGGAATGACAACAGTCGGAATAACAACCGGAATAATGGGAATAACAATGGGAATAACACCGGGAATAACAATGGGAATAATCCTGGGAATGGGGGAGGGGATACAGCGGGGATATGGGTGTGGTTATGCAAATGAGGGGGTGTGGCCGACATGGGCGTGGTTATGCAAATGAGGGGTACGGCTGACATGGGCGTGGTTATGCAAATGAGGGGTATGACTGGCGTGGGTGTGGTTATGCAAATGAGGGTGTGTGGCCGATAGGGGCGTGGTTATGCAAATGAGGGGTGTGTCTGATACGGGTGTAATTATGCAAATGAGGGGGTGTGGCTGTTGTGGGTGTGATTATGCAAATGAGGGGTGTGGCTGATATGGGTGTAGTTATGCAAATGAGGGGTATGGCTGTTGTGGGTGTGATTATGCAAATGAGGGGGTGTGGCTGGCATGGGTGTGTTATGCAAATGAGGGGCGTGGCTGACATGGGCGTGGTTATGCAAATGAGGGGGT
>JBBLMP010000062.1:0-99000 GCA_038429875.1 Poecile montanus
GTTGTCGCCTAACAACAGGTAGCAGCATAAACCAGATGCTGGTGAAGTTTTGCCAAGCGACATCTAACGTCAATTGAGCAAGCGGGCTTACCACAGCTACGGTCCTCTGGCAGTATGAAATCTTTGAGCACAAGCCGCATGCTAAGCGCCTTCCTTTGCCTTTTGGTAGTGCTCGTGCATTGCCAGCCCTGGGCGTGAACGGTGGCTATCCCGCACACACGTTTCATTGTGCCCATTGCCATGCGCTCTAGAGCACTGTTTATGACGAAAGCGGAACACCTCTTCCCGTTCCATTCTCAGAGCTCCTCAGTTAAGCAATCTGCAACTCCTGGTGCGAATGCCAGTGGAAAACATTTCCATGTGTCTTGCAGGGAGAAACTGAACCTGGAGAACAACTTTGTCAGGAGCTTGTACCTGCACCTTACACACACGCAGATTTGCATCACATCTAAATAGCCAAGCTCTTTCTTAGGCAGGTAGAAAGCTGCTGTCAGAAGGCTGTGCTCCTTGTCAGATGGAAGAAGCAGCACGCAGATAGGAGTTTGGCAAGCTCTATAGTGCCAAAGAAGAGAGTAGCCTAGCAAAATGAGGCAGGAAAAAGCATTTGATACATGTGCCCTCGTTGTCGCCTAACAACAGGTAGCAGCATAAACCAGATGCGGCTTAAGATCTTGCAAGTGACAGCTAAGGTCAATTGAGCAAGCGGGCTTACCACAGCTACTGTCCTCTGGCAGTCTGAAAGCTTTGTGCACAAGCCGCATGCTAAGCGCCTTCCTTTGCCTTTTGGCGGTGCTTGTGCATTGCCAGACCTGGGAAAGTATGGTCACTGTCCCGCACACACGCTTCGTTGTGCCCATTGCCAAGCGCTTTGGAGCACTGTTTATGACGCAAGCGGAACACTTCTTGCGGTTCCAGTCTCAGAACCCCTGAGTTAAGCAATCTGCGAGTCTCGGTGCGAATGCCAGAGGAAAACATTTCCATGTGTCTGGCAGGGAGAAACTGTACCGGGAGAACCCATTTGTCAGGAGCTTGCACCTGCACCTTAACCACATATGGATTTGCATCACATCTAAATGGACAATCTCTATTGTACGCAACCTGAAAGCTGCTGTCAGAAGGCTGTGCTCCTTGTCAGATGGAAGCAGCACCAGGCACCTTCGAGTTTGGCAAGCACTAAAGAACCGCAGAAGACCGTGGCCTAGCAAAATGGGCCAGGAAAATGTGTTTGATACATGTGCCCTTGTTGTCGCCTAACAACAGGTAGCAGCATAAACCAGATGGCGCTCAAGTTCTTGCAGATGACAGCTAAGGTCAATTGAGCAAGCGGGCTTACCACAGCTACGGTCCTCTGGCAGTCTGAAAGCTTTGTGCACAAGCTGCATGCTAAGCGCCTTCCTTTGCCTTTTGGCAGTGCTTGTGCATTGCCAGCCCTGGGCGTGAATGGTGGCTATCCCGCACATACACTTCGTTGTGCCCATTGCCAAGCGCTCTGGAGCACTGTTTATGATGCAAGCGGAACACCTCTTGCCATTCCATTCTCAGAGCTCCTGAGTTAAGCAATCTGCGACTCTCGGTGCGAATGCCAGAGGAAAACATTTCCATGTGTCTGGCAGGGAGAAACTGTACCGGGAGAACACATTTGTCAGGAGCTTGCACCTGCACCTTCCGCACACACAGATTTGCAGCACATTTCAATGGCCAAGCTCTTTCTTAGGCAAGCTGAAGGCTACTGTCAGAAAGCTGTGCTCCTTGTCAGATGGAAGCAGCAGCAGGCACCTTCGAGTTTGGCAAGCACTAAAGAACCGCAGAAGAGCGTGGCCTAGCAAAATGGGCCAGGAAAATGTGTTTGATACATGTGCCCTTGTTGTCGCCTAACAACAGGTAGCAGCATACAGCAGATGGCGCTCAAGTTCTTCCAGAAGACAGCTAAGGTCAATTGAGCAAGCGGGCTTACCACAGCTACGGTCCTCTGGCAGTCTGAAAGCTTTGAGCACAAGCCGCATGCCAAGCGCCTTCCTTTGCCTTTTGGCGGTGCTTGTGCATTGCCAGACCTGGGAAAGTATGGTCACTGTCCCGCACACGCGCTTCGTTGTGCCCATTGCCAAGCGCTCTAGAGCACTGTTTATGACGCAAGCGGAACACTTCTTGCGGTTCCAGTCTCAGAACCCCTGAGTTAAGCAATCTGCGAGTCTCGGTGCGAATGCCAGAGGAAAACATTTCCATGTGTCTGGCAGGGAGAAACTGTACCGGGAGAACACATTTGTCAGGAGCTTGCACCTGCACCTTACACACATATGGATTTGCATCACATCTAAATGGACAAGCTCTATTGTACGCAACCTGAAAGCTGCTGTCAGAAGGCTGTGCTCCTTGTCAGATGGAAGCAGCACCAGGCACCTTTGGGTTTGGCAAGCACTAAAGAACCGCAGAAGAGCGTGGCCTTGCAAAATGGGCCAGGAAAATGTGTTTGATACATGTGCCCTTGTTGTCGCCTAACAACAGGTAGCAGCATAAACCAGATGGCGCTCAAGTTCTTCCAGATGACAGCTAAGGTCAATTGAGCAAGCGGGCTTACCACAGCTACGGTCCTCTGGCAGTCTGAAAGCTTTGTGCACAAGCTGCATGCTAAGCGCCTTCCTTTGCCTTTTGGCAGTGCTTGTGCATTGCCAGCCCTGGGCGTGAATGGTGGCTATCCCGCACATACACTTCGTTGTGCCCATTGCCAAGCGCTCTGGAGCACTGTTTATGATGCAAGCGGAACACCTCTTGCCATTCCATTCTCAGAGCTCCTGAGTTAAGCAATCTGCGACTATTGGTGCGAATGCCAGAGGAAAACATTTCCATGTGTCTGGCAGGGAGAAACTGTACCGGGAGAACACATTTGTCAGGAGCTTGCACCTGCACCTTACACACATATGGATTTGCATCACATCTAAATGGACAATCTCTATTGTACGCAACCTGAAAGCTCCTGTCAGAAGGCTGTGCTCCTTGTCAGATGGAAGCAGCAGCAGGCACCTTCGAGTTTGGCAAGCACTAAAGAGCCGCAGAAGAGCGTGGCCTTGCAAAATGGGCCAGGAAAAAGCGTTTGATACATGTGCCCTTGTTGTCGCCTAACAACAGGTAGCAGCATGCAGCAGATGGCGCTCAATTTCTTCCAGAAGACAGCTAAAGTCAATTGAGCAAGCGGGCTTACCACAGCTACGGTCCTCTGGCAGTCTGAAAGCTTTGTGCACAAGCTGCATGCTAAGCGCCTTCCTTTGCCTTTTGGCGGTGCTTGTGCATTGCCAGACCTGGGAAAGTATGGTCACTGTCCCGCACACACGCTTCGTTGTGCCCATTGCCAAGCGCTTTGGAGCACTGTTTATGACGCAAGCGGAACACTTCTTTCGGTTCCAGTCTCAGAACCCCTGAGTTAAGCAATCTGCGAGTCTCGGTGCGAATGCCAGAGGAAAACATTTCCATGTGTCTGGCAGGGAGAAACTGTACCGGGAGAACCCATTTGTCAGGAGCTTGCACCTGCACCTTAACCACATATGGATTTGCATCACATCTAAATGGACAATCTCTATTGTACGCAACCTGAAAGCTGCTGTCAGAAGGCTGTGCTCCTTGTCAGATGGAAGCAGCACCAGGCACCTTTGAGTTTGGCAAGCACTAAAGAACCGCAGAAGAGCGTGGCCTAGCAAAATGGGCCAGGAAAATGTGTTTGATACATGTGCCCTTGTTGTCGCCTAACAACAGGTAGCAGCATAAACCAGATGGCGCTCAAGTTCTTCCAGATGACAGCTAAGGTCAATTGAGCAAGCGGGCTTACCACAGCTACGGTCCTCTGGCAGTCTGAAAGCTTTGTGCACAAGCTGCATGCTAAGCGCCTTCCTTTGCCTTTTGGCAGTGCTTGTGCATTGCCAGCCCTGGGCGTGAATGGTGGCTATCCCGCACATACACTTCGTTGTGCCCATTGCCAAGCGCTCTGGAGCACTGTTTATGATGCAAGCGGAACACCTCTTCCCGTTCCATTCTCAGAGCTCCTCAGTTAAGCAATCTGCGACTCTTGGTGTGAATGCCAGAAAAAACATTTCCAATGTGTCTGGCAGGGAGAAACTGTACCGGGAGAACCCATTTGCCAGGAGCTTGCACCTGCACCTTGCACACATATGGATTTGCATCACATCTAAATGGACAATGTCTATTGTATGCAACCTGAAAGCGGCTGTGAGAAAGCTGTGCTCCTTGTCAGATGGAAGCAGCAGCAGGCACCTTCGAGTTTGGCAAGCACTAAAGAGCCGCAGAAGAGCGTGGCCTTGCAAAATGGGCCAAGACAAGGCGTTTGATACATGTGCCCTTGTTGTCGCCTAACAACAGGTAGCAGCATCAACCCGATGGTGGTGAAGTTTTGCCAAGCGACATCTAACGTCAATTGAGCAAGCGGGCTTACCACAGCTACGGTCCTCTGGCAGTATGAAATCTTTGAGCACAAGCCGCATGCTACTCGCCTTCCTTTGCCTTTTGGTAGTGCTTGTGCATTGCCAGCCCTGGGCGTGAATTGTGGCTATCCCGCACATACACTTCGTTGTGCCCATTGCCAAGCGCTCTGGAGCACTGTTTATGATGCAAGCGGAACACCTCTTGCCATTCCATTCTCAGAGCTCCTGAGTTAAGCAATCTGCGACTCTTGGTGCGAATGCCAGAGGAAAACATTTCCATGTGTCTGGCAGGGAGAAACTGTACCGGGAGAACACATTTGTCAGGAGCTTGCACCTGCACCTTACACACATATGGATTTGCATCACATCTAAATGGACAATCTCTATTGTACGCAACCTGAAAGCTGCTGTCAGAAGGCTGTGCTCCTTGTCAGATGGAAGCAGCACCAGGCACCTTCGAGTTTGGCAAGCACTAAAGAGCCGCAGAAGAGCGTGGCCTTGCAAAATGGGCCAGGAAAAAGCGTTTGATACATGTGCCCTTGTTGTCGCCTAACAACAGGTAGCAGCATACAGCAGATGGCGCTCAAGTTCTTCCAGAAGACAGCTAAAGTCAATTGAGCAAGCGGGCTTACCACAGCTACGGTCCTCTGGCAGTCTGAAAGCTTTGTGCACAAGCCGCATGCTAAGCGCCTTCCTTTGCCTTTTGGCAGTGCTCGTGCATTGCCAGACCTGGGAAAGTATGGTCACTGTCCCGCACACACGCTTCGTTGTGCCCATTGTAAGCGCTCAGGCGCACTGTTTATGACGCAAGCGGAACACTTCTTGCGGTTCCAGTCTCAGAACCCCTGAGTTAAGCAATCTGCGAGTCTCGGTGCGAATGCCAGAGGAAAACATTTCCATGTGTCTGGCAGGGAGAAACTGTACCGGGAGAACACATTTGTCAGGAGCTTGCACCTGCACCTTAACCACATATGGATTTGCATCACATCTAAATGGACAATCTCTATTGTACGCAACCTGAAAGCTGCTGTCAGAAGGCTGTGCTCCTTGTCAGATGGAAGCAGCACCAGGCACCTTTGAGTTTGGCAAGCACTAAAGAACCGCAGAAGAGCGTGGCCTAGCAAAATGGGCCAGGAAAATGTGTTTGATACATGTGCCCTTGTTGTCGCCTAACAACAGGTAGCAGCATAAACCAGATGGCGCTCAAGTTCTTCCAGATGACAGCTAAGGTCAATTGAGCAAGCAGGCTTACCACAGCTACAGTCCTCTGGCAGTCTGAAAGCTTTGTGCACAAGCCGCATGCTAAGCGCCTTTTTTTGCCTTTTGGCAGTGCTCGTGCATTGCCAGCCCTGGGCGTGAATGGTGGCTATCCTGCACACAGGTTTCATTGTGCCCGTTGCCATGCGCTCTAGAGCACTGTTTATGACGAAAGCGGAACACCTCTTCCCGTTCCATTCTCAGAGCTCCTCAGTTAAGCAGTCTGCAACTCCTGGTGCGAATGCCAGAGGAAAACATTTCCATGAGTCTTGCAGGGAGAAACTGAACCTGGAGAACAACTTTGTCAGGAGCTTGTACCTGCACCTTACACACATATGGATTTGCATCACATCTAAATGGACAATCTCTATTGTATGCAACCTGAAAGCTGCTGTCAGAAGGCTGTGCTCCTTGTCAGATGGAAGCAGCAGCAGGCACCTTCGAGTTTGGCAAGCACTAAAGAGCCGCAGAAGAGCGTGGCCTTGCAAAATGGGCCAGGAAAAAGCGTTTGATACATGTGCCCTTGTTGTCGCCTAACAACAGGTAGCAGCATACAGCAGATGGCGCTCAAGTTCTTCCAGACGACAGCTAAGGTCAATTGAGCAAGCGGGCTTACCACAGCTACGGTCCTCTGGCAGTCTGAAAGCTTTCTGCACAAGCCGCATGCTAAGCGCCTTCCTTTGCCTTTTGGCGGTGCTTGTGCATTGCCAGACCTGGGAAAGTATGGTCACTGTCCCGCACATACGCTTCGTTGTGCCCATTGCCAAGCGCTTTGGAGCACTGTTTATGACGCAAGCGGAACACTTCTTGCGGTTCCAGTCTCAGAACCCCTGAGTTAAGCAATCTGCGAGTCTCGGTGCGAATGCCAGAGGAAAACATTTCCATGTGTCTGGCAGGGAGAAACTGTACCGGGAGAACACATTTGTCAGGAGCTTGCACCTGCACCTTACACACATATGGATTTGCATCACATCTAAATGGACAATCTTTATTGTACGCAACCTGAAAGCTGCTGTCAGAAGGCTGTGCTCCTTGTCAGATGGAAGCAGCACCAGGCACCTTTGAGTTTGGCAAGCACTAAAGAACCGCAGAAGACCGTGGCCTAGCAAAATGGGCCAGGAAAATGTGTTTGATACATGTGCCCTTGTTGTCGCCTAACAACAGGTAGCAGCATAAACCAGATGCGGCTTAAGATCTTGCAAGTGACAGCTAAGGTCAATTGAGCAAGCAGGCTAACCACAGCTACGGTCCTCTGGCAGTCTGAAAGCTTTGTGCACAAGCCGCATGCCAAGCGCCTTCCTTTGCCTTTTGGCACTGCTTGTGCATTGCCAGCCCTGGGAAAGTATGGACACTATCCCGCACAAACGCTTCGTTGTGCCCATTGACAAGCGCTCTGGAGCACGGTTTATGACGCAAGCGGAACACTTCTTGCGGTTCCAGTCTCAGAACTCCTGAGTTAAGCAATCTGCGACTCTCGGTGCGAAAGCCAGAGGAAAACATTTCCATGTGTCTGGCAGGGAGAAACTGTACCGGGAGAACACATTTGTCAGGAGCTTGCACCTGCACCTTACACACATATGGATTTGCATCACATCTAAATGGACAATCTTTATTGTACGCAACCTGAAAGCTGCTGTCAGAAGGCTGTGCTCCTTGTCAGATGGAAGCAGCACCAGGCACCTTTGAGTTTGGCAAGCACTAAAGAACCGCAGAAGAGCGTGGCCTAGCAAAATGGGCCAGGAAAATGTGTTTGATACATGTGCCCTTGTTGTCGCCTAAGAACAGGTAGCAGCATAAACCAGATGCGGCTTAAGATCTTGCAAGTGACAGCTAAGGTCAATTGAGCAAGCAGGCTAACCACAGCTACGGTCCTCTGGCAGTCTGAAAGCTTTGTGCACAAGCCGCATGCCAAGCGCCTTCCTTTGCCTTTTGGCAGTGCTTGTGCATTGCCAGCCCTGGGAAAGTATGGACACTATCCCGCACAAACGCTTCGTTGTGCCCATTGACAAGCGCTCTGGAGCACGGTTTATGACGCAAGCGGAACACTTCTTGCGGTTCCAGTCTCAGAACTCCTGAGTTAAGCAATCTGCGACTCTCGGTGCGAAAGCCAGAGGAAAACATTTCCATGTGTCTGGCAGGGAGAAACTGTACCGGGAGAACACATTTGTCAGGAGCTTGCACCTGCACCTTACACACATATGGATTTGCATCACATCTAAATGGACAATCTCTTTTGTATGCAACCTGAAAGCTGCTGTCAGAAGGCTGTGCTCCTTGTCAGATGGAAGCAGCACCAGGCACCTTTGAGTTTGGCAAGCACTAAAGAACCGCAGAAGAGCGTGGCCTAGCAAAATGGGCCAGGAAAATGTGTTTGATACATGTGCCCTTGTTGTCGCCTAACAACAGGTAGCAGCATAAACCAGATGGCGCTCAAGTTCTTCCAGATGACAGCTAAGGTCAATTGAGCAAGCGGGCTTACCACAGCTACGGTCCTCTGGCAGTCTGAAAGCTTTGTGCACAAGCTGCATGCTAAGCGCCTTCCTTTGCCTTTTGGCAGTGCTTGTGCATTGCCAGCCCTGGGCGTGAATGGTGGCTATCCCGCACATACACTTCGTTGTGCCCATTGCCAAGCGCTCTGGAGCACTGTTTATGATGCAAGCGGAACACCTCTTCCCGTTCCATTCTCAGAGCTCCTGAGTTAAGCAATCTGCGACTCTTGGTGCGAATGCCAGAAAAAACATTTCCAATGTGTCTGGCAGGGAGAAACTGTACCGGGAGAACCCATTTGTCAGGAGCTTGCACCTGCACCTTGCACACATATGGATTTGCATCACATCTAAATGGACAATCTCTATTGTACGCAACCTGAAAGCTGCTGTCAGAAAGCTGTGCTCCTTGTCAGATGGAAGCAGCAGCAGGCACCTTCGAGTTTGGCAAGCACTAAAGAGCCGCAGAAGAGCGTGGCCTAGCAAAATGGGCCAAGAAAAGGCGTTTGATACATGTGCCCTTGTTGTCGCCTAACAACAGGTAGCAGCATCAACCCAATGGTGGTGAAGTTTTGCCAAGCGGCATCTAACGTCAATTGAGCAAGCGGGCTTACCACAGCTACGGTCCTCTGGCAGTATGAAATCTTTGAGCACAAGCCGCATGCTACTCGCCTTCCTTTCCCTTTTGGTAGTGCTTGTGCATTGCCAGCCCTGGGCGTGAATGGTGGCTATCCCGCACACAGGTTTCATTGTGCCCGTTGCCATGCGCTCTAGAGCACTGTTTATGACGAAAGCGGAACACCTCTTCCCGTTCCATTCTCAGAGCTCCTCAGTTAAGCAGTCTGCAACTCCTGGTGCGAATGCCAGAGGAAAACATTTCCATGAGTCTTGCAGGGAGAAACTGAACCTGGAGAACAACTTTGTCAGGAGCTTGTACCTGCACCTTACACACATATGGATTTGCATCACATCTAAATGGACAATCTCTATTGTATGCAACCTGAAAGCTGCTGTCAGAAGGCTGTGCTCCTTGTCAGATGGAAGCAGCAGCAGGCACCTTCGAGTTTGGCAAGCACTAAAGAGCCGCAGAAGAGCGTGGCCTTGCAAAATGGGCCAGGAAAAAGCGTTTGATACATGTGCCCTTGTTGTCGCCTAACAACAGGTAGCAGCATACAGCAGATGGCGCTCAAGTTCTTCCAGACGACAGCTAAGGTCAATTGAGCAAGCGGGCTTACCACTGCTATGGTCCTCTGGCAGTCTGAAAGCTTTGTGCACAAGCCGCATGCTAAGCGCCTTCCTTTGCCTTTTGGCAGTGCTTGTGCATTGCTAGCCCTGGGCGCGAATGGTGGCTATTCCGCACATACGCTTCGTTGTGCCCCTTGCCAAGCGCTCTGGAGCACTGTTTATGACGCAAGCGGAACACCTCTTGCCATTCCATTCTCAGAGCTCCTGAGTTAAGCAATCTGCTACTCTTGGTGCGAATGCCAGAGGAAAACATTTCCATGTGTCTGGCAGGGAGAAACTGTACCGGGAGAACACATTTGTCAGGAGCTTGCACCTGCACCTTACACACATATGGATTTGCATCACATCTAAATGGACAATCTCTTTTGTATGCAACCTGAAAGCTGCTGTCAGAAGGCTGTGCTCCTTGTCAGATGGAAGCAGCAGCAGGCACCTTCGAGTTTGGCAAGCACTAAAGAGCCGCAGAAGAGCGTGGCCTTGCAAAATGGGCCAGGAAAAAGCGTTTGATACATGTGCCCTTGTTGTCGCCTAACAACAGGTAGCAGCATACAGCAGATGGCGCTCAAGTTCTTCCAGAAGACAGCTAAAGTCAATTGAGCAAGCGGGCTTACCACAGCTACGGTCCTCTGGCAGTCTGAAAGCTTTGTGCACAAGCTGCATGCTAAGCGCCTTCCTTTGCCTTTTGGCAGTGCTCGTGCATTGCCAGACCTGGGAAAGTATGGTCACTGTCCCGCACACACGCTTCGTTGTGCCCATTGTAAGCGCTCAGGCGCACTGTTTATGACGCAAGCGGAACACTTCTTGCGGTTCCAGTCTCAGAACCCCTGAGTTAAGCAATCTGCGAGTCTCGGTGCGAATGCCAGAGGAAAACATTTCCATGTGTCTGGCAGGGAGAAACTGTACCGGGAGAACACATTTGTCAGGAGCTTGCACCTGCACCTTAACCACATATGGATTTGCATCACATCTAAATGGACAATCTTTATTGTACGCAACCTGAAAGCTGCTGTCAGAAGGCTGTGCTCCTTGTCAGATGGAAGCAGCACCAGGCACCTTTGAGTTTGGCAAGCACTAAAGAACCGCAGAAGAGCGTGGCCTAGCAAAATGGGCCAGGAAAATGTGTTTGATACATGTGCCCTTGTTGTCGCCTAAGAACAGGTAGCAGCATAAACCAGATGCGGCTTAAGATCTTGCAAGTGACAGCTAAGGTCAATTGAGCAAGCAGGCTAACCACAGCTACGGTCCTCTGGCAGTCTGAAAGCTTTGTGCACAAGCCGCATGCCAAGCGCCTTCCTTTGCCTTTTGGCAGTGCTTGTGCATTGCCAGACCTGGGAAAGTATGGACACTATCCCGCACAAACGCTTCGTTGTGCCCATTGACAAGCGCTCTGGAGCACGGTTTATGACGCAAGCGGAACACTTCTTGCGGTTCCAGTCTCAGAACTCCTGAGTTAAGCAATCTGCGACTCTCGGTGCGAAAGCCAGAGGAAAACATTTCCATGTGTCTGGCAGGGAGAAACTGTACCGGGAGAACACATTTGTCAGGAGCTTGCACCTGCACCTTACACACATATGGATTTGCATCACATCTAAATGGACAATCTCTTTTGTATGCAACCTGAAAGCTGCTGTCAGAAGGCTGTGCTCCTTGTCAGATGGAAGCAGCAGCAGGCACCTTCGAGTTTGGCAACACTAAAGAGCCGCAGAAGAGCGTGGCCTAGCAAAATGGGCCAGGAAAAGGCGTTTGATACATGTGCCCTTGTTGTCGCCTAACAACAGGGAGCAGCATCAACCCGATGGTGGTGAAGTTTTGCCAAGCGACATCTAACGTCAATTGAGCAAGCGGGCTTACCACAGCTACGGTCCTCTGGCAGTATGAAATCTTTGAGCACAAGCCGCATGCTACTCGCCTTCCTTTGCCTTTTGGTAGTGCTTGTGCATTGCCAGCCCTGGGCGTGAATGGTGGCTATCCTGCACACAGGTTTCATTGTGCCCGTTGCCATGCGCTCTAGAGCACTGTTTATGACGAAAGCGGAACACCTCTTCCCGTTCCATTCTCAGAGCTCCTCAGTTAAGCAGTCTGCAACTCCTGGTGCGAATGCCAGAGGAAAACATTTCCATGAGTCTTGCAGGGAGAAACTGAACCTGGAGAACAACTTTGTCAGGAGCTTGTACCTGCACCTTACACACATATGGATTTGCATCACATCTAAATGGACAATCTCTTTTGTATGCAACCTGAAAGCTGCTGTCAGAAGGCTGTGCTCCTTGTCAGATGGAAGCAGCAGCAGGCACCTTCGAGTTTGGCAAGCAATAAAAAGAGCCGCAGAAGAGCGTGGCCTTGCAAAATGGGCCAGGAAAAAGCGTTTGATACATGTGCCCTTGTTGTCGCCTAACAACAGGTAGCAGCATACAGCAGATGGCGCTCAAGTTCTTCCAGACGACAGCTAAGGTCAATTGAGCAAGCGGGCTTACCACAGCTACGGTCCTCTGGCAGTCTGAAAGCTTTGTGCACAAGCCGCATGCTAAGCGCCTTCCTTTGCCTTTTGGCGGTGCTTGTGCATTGCCAGACCTGGGAAAGTATGGTCACTGTCCCGCACACACGCTTCGTTGTGCCCATTGCCAAGCGCTTTGGAGCACTGTTTATGACGCAAGCGGAACACTTCTTGCGGTTCCAGTCTCAGAACCCCTGAGTTAAGCAATCTGCGAGTCTCGGTGCGAATGCCAGAGGAAAACATTTCCATGTGTCTGGCAGGGAGAAACTGTACCGGGAGAACACATTTGTCAGGAGCTTGCACCTGCACCTTACACACATATGGATTTGCATCACATCTAAATGGACAATCTCTTTTGTATGCAACCTGAAAGCTGCTGTCAGAAGGCTGTGCTCCTTGTCAGATGGAAGCAGCACCAGGCACCTTTGAGTTTGGCAAGCACTAAAGAACCGCAGAAGAGCGTGGCCTAGCAAAATGGGCCAGGAAAATGTGTTTGATACATGTGCCCTTGTTGTCGCCTAAGAACAGGTAGCAGCATAAACCAGATGCGGCTTAAGATCTTGCAAGTGACAGCTAAGGTCAATTGAGCAAGCAGGCTAACCACAGCTACGGTCCTCTGGCAGTCTGAAAGCTTTGTGCACAAGCCGCATGCCAAGCGCCTTCCTTTGCCTTTTGGCACTGCTTGTGCATTGCCAGACCTGGGAAAGTATGGACACTATCCCGCACAAACGCTTCGTTGTGCCCATTGACAAGCGCTCTGGAGCACGGTTTATGACGCAAGCGGAACACTTCTTGCGGTTCCAGTCTCAGAACTCCTGAGTTAAGCAATCTGCGACTCTCGGTGCGAAAGCCAGAGGAAAACATTTCCATGTGTCTGGCAGGGAGAAACTGTACCGGGAGAACACATTTGTCAGGAGCTTGCACCTGCACCTTACACACATATGGATTTGCATCACATCTAAATGGACAATCTCTTTTGTATGCAACCTGAAAGCTGCTGTCAGAAGGCTGTGCTCCTTGTCAGATGGAAGCAGCAGCAGGCACCTTCGAGTTTGGCAACACTAAAGAGCCGCAGAAGAGCGTGGCCTAGCAAAATGGGCCAGGAAAAGGCGTTTGATACATGTGCCCTTGTTGTCGCCTAACAACAGGTAGCAGCATCAACCCGATGGTGGTGAAGTTTTGCCAAGCGACATCTAACGTCAATTGAGCAAGCGGGCTTACCACAGCTACGGTCCTCTGGCAGTATGAAATCTTTGAGCACAAGCCGCATGCTACTCGCCTTCCTTTGCCTTTTGGTAGTGCTTGTGCATTGCCAGCCCTGGGCGTGAATGGTGGCTATCCTGCACACAGGTTTCATTGTGCCCGTTGCCATGCGCTCTAGAGCACTGTTTATGACGAAAGCGGAACACCTCTTCCCGTTCCATTCTCAGAGCTCCTCAGTTAAGCAGTCTGCAACTCCTGGTGCGAATGCCAGAGGAAAACATTTCCATGAGTCTTGCAGGGAGAAACTGAACCTGGAGAACAACTTTGTCAGGAGCTTGTACCTGCACCTTACACACATATGGATTTGCATCACATCTAAATGGACAATCTCTATTGTATGCAACCTGAAAGCTGCTGTCAGAAGGCTGTGCTCCTTGTCAGATGGAAGCAGCAGCAGGCACCTTCGAGTTTGGCAAGCACTAAAGAGCCGCAGAAGAGCGTGGCCTTGCAAAATGGGCCAGGAAAAAGCGTTTGATACATGTGCCCTTGTTGTCGCCTAACAACAGGTAGCAGCATACAGCAGATGGCGCTCAAGTTCTTCCAGACGACAGCTAAGGTCAATTGAGCAAGCGGGCTTACCACTGCTATGGTCCTCTGGCAGTCTGAAAGCTTTGTGCACAAGCCGCATGCTAAGCGCCTTCCTTTGCCTTTTGGCAGTGCTTGTGCATTGCTAGCCCTGGGCGCGAATGGTGGCTATTCCGCACATACGCTTCGTTGTGCCCCTTGCCAAGCGCTCTGGAGCACTGTTTATGACGCAAGCGGAACACCTCTTGCCATTCCATTCTCAGAGCTCCTGAGTTAAGCAATCTGCTACTCTTGGTGCGAATGCCAGAGGAAAACATTTCCATGTGTCTGGCAGGGAGAAACTGTACCGGGAGAACACATTTGTCAGGAGCTTGCACCTGCACCTTACACACATATGGATTTGCATCACATCTAAATGGACAATCTCTTTTGTATGCAACCTAAAAGCTGCTGTCAGAAGGCTGTGCTCCTTGTCAGATGGAAGCAGCAGCAGGCACCTTCGAGTTTGGCAAGCACTAAAGAGCCGCAGAAGAGCGTGGCCTTGCAAAATGGGCCAGGAAAAAGCGTTTGATACATGTGCCCTTGTTGTCGCCTAACAACAGGTAGCAGCATACAGCAGATGGCGCTCAAGTTCTTCCAGAAGACAGCTAAAGTCAATTGAGCAAGCGGGCTTACCACAGCTACGGTCCTCTGGCAGTCTGAAAGCTTTGTGCACAAGCCGCATGCTAAGCGCCTTCCTTTGCCTTTTGGCGGTGCTTGTGCATTGCCAGACCTGGGAAAGTATGGTCACTGTCCCGCACACACGCTTCGTTGTGCCCATTGCCAAGCGCTTTGGAGCACTGTTTATGACGCAAGCGGAACACTTCTTGCGGTTCCAGTCTCAGAACCCCTGAGTTAAGCAATCTGTGAGTCTCGGTGCGAATGCCAGAGGAAAACATTTCCATGTGTCTGGCAGGGAGAAACTGTACCGGGAGAACCCATTTGTCAGGAGCTTGCACCTGCACCTTAACCACATATGGATTTGCATCACATCTAAATGGACAATCTCTATTGTACGCAACCTGAAAGCTGCTGTCAGAAGGCTGTGCTCCTTGTCAGATGGAAGCAGCACCAGGCACCTTTGAGTTTGGCAAGCACTAAAGAACCGCAGAAGATCGTGGCCTAGCAAAATGGGCCAGGAAAATGTGTTTGATACATGTGCCCTTGTTGTCGCCTAACAACAGGTAGCAGCATAAACCAGATGGCGCTCAAGTTCTTCCAGATGACAGCTAAGGTCAATTGAGCAAGCGGGCTTACCACAGCTACGGTCCTCTGGCAGTCTGAAAGCTTTGTGCACAAGCTGCATGCTAAGCGCCTTCCTTTGCCTTTTGGCAGTGCTTGTGCATTGCCAGCCCTGGGCGTGAATGGTGGCTATCCCGCACATACACTTCGTTGTGCCCATTGCCAAGCGCTCTGGAGCACTGTTTATGATGCAAGCGGAACACCTCTTCCCGTTCCATTCTCAGAGCTCCTGAGTTAAGCAATCTGCGACTCTTGGTGCGAATGCCAGAAAAAACATTTCCAATGTGTCTGGCAGGGAGAAACTGTACCGGGAGAACCCATTTGTCAGGAGCTTGCACCTGCACCTTGCACACATATGGATTTGCATCACATCTAAATGGACAATCTCTATTGTACGCAACCTGAAAGCTGCTGTCAGAAAGCTGTGCTCCTTGTCAGATGGAAGCAGCAGCAGGCACCTTCGAGTTTGGCAAGCACTAAAGAGCCGCAGAAGAGCGTGGCCTAGCAAAATGGGCCAAGAAAAGGCGTTTGATACATGTGCCCTTGTTGTCGCCTAACAACAGGTAGCAGCATCAACCCGATGGTGGTGAAGTTTTGCCAAGCGACATCTAACGTCAATTGAGCAAGCGGGCTTACCACAGCTACGGTCCTCTGGCAGTATGAAATCTTTGAGCACAAGCCGCATGCTACTCGCCTTCCTTTGCCTTTTGGTAGTGCTTGTGCATTGCCAGCCCTGGGCGTGAATGGTGGCTATCCCGCACACAGGTTTCATTGTGCCCGTTGCCATGCGCTCTAGAGCACTGTTTATGACGAAAGCGGAACACCTCTTCCCGTTCCATTCTCAGAGCTCCTCAGTTAAGCAGTCTGCAACTCCTGGTGCGAATGCCAGAGGAAAACATTTCCATGAGTCTTGCAGGGAGAAACTGAACCTGGAGAACAACTTTGTCAGGAGCTTGTACCTGCACCTTACACACATATGGATTTGCATCACATCTAAATGGACAATCTCTATTGTATGCAACCTGAAAGCTGCTGTCAGAAGGCTGTGCTCCTTGTCAGATGGAAGCAGCAGCAGGCACCTTCGAGTTTGGCAAGCACTAAAGAGCCGCAGAAGAGCGTGGCCTTGCAAAATGGGCCAGGAAAAAGCGTTTGATACATGTGCCCTTGTTGTCGCCTAACAACAGGTAGCAGCATACAGCAGATGGCGCTCAAGTTCTTCCAGACGACAGCTAAGGTCAAATGAGCAAGCGGGCTTACCACTGCTATGGTCCTCTGGCAGTCTGAAAGCTTTGTGCACAAGCCGCATGCTAAGCGCCTTCCTTTGCCTTTTGGCAGTGCTTGTGCATTGCTAGCCCTGGGCGCGAATGGTGGCTATTCCGCACATACGCTTCGTTGTGCCCCTTGCCAAGCGCTCTGGAGCACTGTTTATGACGCAAGCGGAACACCTCTTGCCATTCCATTCTCAGAGCTCCTGAGTTAAGCAATCTGCTACTCTTGGTGCGAATGCCAGAGGAAAACATTTCCATGTGTCTGGCAGGGAGAAACTGTACCGGGAGAACACATTTGTCAGGAGCTTGCACCTGCACCTTACACACATATGGATTTGCATCACATCTAAATGGACAATCTCTTTTGTATGCAACCTGAAAGCTGCTGTCAGAAGGCTGTGCTCCTTGTCAGATGGAAGCAGCAGCAGGCACCTTCGAGTTTGGCAAGCACTAAAGAGCCGCAGAAGAGCGTGGCCTTGCAAAATGGGCCAGGAAAAAGCGTTTGATACATGTGCCCTTGTTGTCGCCTAACAACAGGTAGCAGCATACAGCAGATGGCGCTCAAGTTCTTCCAGAAGACAGCTAAAGTCAATTGAGCAAGCGGGCTTACCACAGCTACGGTCCTCTGGCAGTCTGAAAGCTTTGTGCACAAGCCGCATGCTAAGCGCCTTCCTTTGCCTTTTGGCGGTGCTTGTGCATTGCCAGACCTGGGAAAGTATGGTCACTGTCCCGCACACACGCTTCGTTGTGCCCATTGCCAAGCGCTTTGGAGCACTGTTTATGACGCAAGCTGAACACTTCTTGCGGTTCCAGTCTCAGAACCCCTGAGTTAAGCAATCTGCGAGTCTCGGTGCGAATGCCAGAGGAAAACATTTCCATGTGTCTGGCAGGGAGAAACTGTACCGGGAGAACCCATTTGTCAGGAGCTTGCACCTGCACCTTAACCACATATGGATTTGCATCACATCTAAATGGACAATCTCTATTGTACGCAACCTGAAAGCTGCTGTCAGAAGGCTGTGCTCCTTGTCAGATGGAAGCAGCACCAGGCACCTTTGAGTTTGGCAAGCACTAAAGAACCGCAGAAGAGCGTGGCCTAGCAAAATGGGCCAGGAAAATGTGTTTGATACATGTGCCCTTGTTGTCGCCTAACAACAGGTAGCAGCATAAACCAGATGGCGCTCAAGTTCTTCCAGATGACAGCTAAGGTCAATTGAGCAAGCGGGCTTACCACAGCTACGGTCCTCTGGCAGTCTGAAAGCTTTGTGCACAAGCTGCATGCTAAGCGCCTTCCTTTGCCTTTTGGCAGTGCTTGTGCATTGCCAGCCCTGGGCGTGAATGGTGGCTATCCCGCACATACACTTCGTTGTGCCCATTGCCAAGCGCTCTGGAGCACTGTTTATGATGCAAGCGGAACACCTCTTCCCGTTCCATTCTCAGAGCTCCTGAGTTAAACAATCTGCGACTCTTGGTGCGAATGCCAGAAAAAACATTTCCAATGTGTCTGGCAGGGAGAAACTGTACCGGGAGAACCCATTTGTCAGGAGCTTGCACCTGCACCTTGCACACATATGGATTTGCATCACATCTAAATGGACAATCTCTATTGTACGCAACCTGAAAGCTGCTGTCAGAAAGCTGTGCTCCTTGTCAGATGGAAGCAGCAGCAGGCACCTTCGAGTTTGGCAAGCACTAAAGAGCCGCAGAAGAGCGTGGCCTAGCAAAATGGGCCAAGAAAAGGCGTTTGATACATGTGCCCTTGTTGTCGCCTAACAACAGGTAGCAGCATCAACCCGATGGTGGTGAAGTTTTGCCAAGCGACATCTAACGTCAATTGAGCAAGCGGGCTTACCACAGCTACGGTCCTCTGGCAGTATGAAATCTTTGAGCACAAGCCGCATGCTACTCGCCTTCCTTTGCCTTTTGGTAGTGCTTGTGCATTGCCAGCCCTGGGCGTGAATGGTGGCTATCCCGCACACAGGTTTCATTGTGCCCGTTGCCATGCGCTCTAGAGCACTGTTTATGACGAAAGCGGAACACCTCTTCCCGTTCCATTCTCAGAGCTCCTCAGTTAAGCAGTCTGCAACTCCTGGTGCGAATGCCAGAGGAAAACATTTCCATGAGTCTTGCAGGGAGAAACTGAACCTGGAGAACAACTTTGTCAGGAGCTTGTACCTGCACCTTACACACATATGGATTTGCATCACATCTAAATGGACAATCTCTATTGTATGCAACCTGAAAGCTGCTGTCAGAAGGCTGTGCTCCTTGTCAGATGGAAGCAGCAGCAGGCACCTTCGAGTTTGGCAAGCACTAAAGAGCCGCAGAAGAGCGTGGCCTTGCAAAATGGGCCAGGAAAAAGCGTTTGATACATGTGCCCTTGTTGTCGCCTAACAACAGGTAGCAGCATACAGCAGATGGCGCTCAAGTTCTTCCAGACGACAGCTAAGGTCAATTGAGCAAGCGGGCTTACCACTGCTATGGTCCTCTGGCAGTCTGAAAGCTTTGTGCACAAGCCGCATGCTAAGCGCCTTCCTTTGCCTTTTGGCAGTGCTTGTGCATTGCTAGCCCTGGGCGCGAATGGTGGCTATTCCGCACATACGCTTCGTTGTGCCCCTTGCCAAGCGCTCTGGAGCACTGTTTATGACGCAAGCGGAACACCTCTTGCCATTCCATTCTCAGAGCTCCTGAGTTAAGCAATCTGCTACTCTTGGTGCGAATGCCAGAGGAAAACATTTCCATGTGTCTGGCAGGGAGAAACTGTACCGGGAGAACACATTTGTCAGGAGCTTGCACCTGCACCTTACACACATATGGATTTGCATCACATCTAAATGGACAATCTCTTTTGTATGCAACCTGAAAGCTGCTGTCAGAAGGCTGTGCTCCTTGTCAGATGGAAGCAGCAGCAGGCACCTTCGAGTTTGGCAAGCACTAAAGAGCCGCAGAAGAGCGTGGCCTTGCAAAATGGGCCAGGAAAAAGCGTTTGATACATGTGCCCTTGTTGTCGCCTAACAACAGGTAGCAGCATACAGCAGATGGCGCTCAAGTTCTTCCAGAAGACAGCTAAAGTCAATTGAGCAAGCGGGCTTACCACAGCTACGGTCCTCTGGCAGTCTGAAAGCTTTGTGCACAAGCCGCATGCTAAGCGCCTTCCTTTGCCTTTTGGCGGTGCTTGTGCATTGCCAGACCTGGGAAAGTATGGTCACTGTCCCGCACACACGCTTCGTTGTGCCCATTGCCAAGCGCTTTGGAGCACTGTTTATGACGCAAGCGGAACACTTCTTGCGGTTCCAGTCTCAGAACCCCTGAGTTAAGCAATCTGCGAGTCTCGGTGCGAATGCCAGAGGAAAACATTTCCATGTGTCTGGCAGGGAGAAACTGTACCGGGAGAACACATTTGTCAGGAGCTTGCACCTGCACCTTAACCACATATGGATTTGCATCACATCTAAATGGACAATCTTTATTGTACGCAACCTGAAAGCTGCTGTCAGAAGGCTGTGCTCCTTGTCAGATGGAAGCAGCACCAGGCACCTTTGAGTTTGGCAAGCACTAAAGAACCGCAGAAGACCGTGGCCTAGCAAAATGGGCCAGGAAAATGTGTTTGATACATGTGCCCTTGTTGTCGCCTAAGAACAGGTAGCAGCATAAACCAGATGCGGCTTAAGATCTTGCAAGTGACAGCTAAGGTCAATTGAGCAAGCAGGCTAACCACAGCTACGGTCCTCTGGCAGTCTGAAAGCTTTGTGCACAAGCCGCATGCCAAGCGCCTTCCTTTGCCTTTTGGCAGTGCTTGTGCATTGCCAGACCTGGGAAAGTATGGACACTATCCCGCACAAACGCTTCGTTGTGCCCATTGACAAGCGCTCTGGAGCACGGTTTATGACGCAAGCGGAACACTTCTTGCGGTTACAGTCTCAGAACTCCTGAGTTAAGCAATCTGCGACTCTCGGTGCGAAAGCCAGAGGAAAACATTTCCATGTGTCTGGCAGGGAGAAACTGTACCGGGAGAACACATTTGTCAGGAGCTTGCACCTGCACCTTACACACATATGGATTTGCATCACATCTAAATGGACAATCTCTTTTGTATGCAACCTGAAAGCTGCTGTCAGAAGGCTGTGCTCCTTGTCAGATGGAAGCAGCAGCAGGCACCTTCGAGTTTGGCAAGCACTAAAGAGTCGCAGAGGAGCGTGGCCTTGCAAAATGAGCCAGGAAAAAGTGTTTGATACATGTGCCCTGTTGTCGCCTAACAACAGGTAGCAGCATACACCAGATGGCGCTCAAGTTCTTCCAGACGACAGCTAAGGTCAATTGAGCAAGCGGGCTTACCACTGCTATGGTCCTCTGGCAGTCTGAAAGCTTTGTGCACAAGCCGCATGCTAAGCGCCTTCCTTTGCCTTTTGGCAGTGCTTGTGCATTGCTAGCCCTGGGCGCGAATGGTGGCTATTCCGCACATACGCTTCGTTGTGCCCCTTGCCAAGCGCTCTGGAGCACTGTTTATGACGCAAGCGGAACACCTCTTGCCATTCCATTCTCAGAGCTCCTGAGTTAAGCAATCTGCTACTCTTGGTGCGAATGCCAGAGGAAAACATTTCCATGTGTCTGGCAGGGAGAAACTGTACCGGGAGAACACATTTGTCAGGAGCTTGCACCTGCACCTTACACACATATGGATTTGCATCACATCTAAATGGACAATCTCTTTTGTATGCAACCTGAAAGCTGCTGTCAGAAGGCTGTGCTCCTTGTCAGATGGAAGCAGCAGCAGGCACCTTCGAGTTTGGCAAGCACTAAAGAGCCGCAGAAGAGCGTGGCCTTGCAAAATGGGCCAGGAAAAAGCGTTTGATACATGTGCCCTTGTTGTCGCCTAACAACAGGTAGCAGCATACAGCAGATGGCGCTCAAGTTCTTCCAGAAGACAGCTAAAGTCAATTGAGCAAGCGGGCTTACCACAGCTACGGTCCTCTGGCAGTCTGAAAGCTTTGTGCACAAGCCGCATGCTAAGCGCCTTCCTTTGCCTTTTGGCGGTGCTTGTGCATTGCCAGACCTGGGAAAGTATGGTCACTGTCCCGCACACACGCTTCGTTGTGCCCATTGCCAAGCGCTTTGGAGCACTGTTTATGACGCAAGCGGAACACTTCTTGCGGTTCCAGTCTCAGAACCCCTGAGTTAAGCAATCTGCGAGTCTCGGTGCGAATGCCAGAGGAAAACATTTCCATGTGTCTGGCAGGGAGAAACTGTACCGGGAGAACACATTTGTCAGGAGCTTGCACCTGCACCTTAACCACATATGGATTTGCATCACATCTAAATGGACAATCTTTATTGTACGCAACCTGAAAGCTGCTGTCAGAAGGCTGTGCTCCTTGTCAGATGGAAGCAGCACCAGGCACCTTTGAGTTTGGCAAGCACTAAAGAACCGCAGAAGACCGTGGCCTAGCAAAATGGGCCAGGAAAATGTGTTTGATACATGTGCCCTTGTTGTCGCCTAACAACAGGTAGCAGCATAAACCAGATGCGGCTTAAGATCTTGCAAGTGACAGCTAAGGTCAATTGAGCAAGCAGGCTAACCACAGCTACGGTCCTCTGGCAGTCTGAAAGCTTTGTGCACAAGCCGCATGCCAAGCGCCTTCCTTTGCCTTTTGGCAGTGCTTGTGCATTGCCAGACCTGGGAAAGTATGGACACTATCCCGCACAAACGCTTCGTTGTGCCCATTGACAAGCGCTCTGGAGCACGGTTTATGACGCAAGCGGAACACTTCTTGCGGTTACAGTCTCAGAACTCCTGAGTTAAGCAATCTGCGACTCTCGGTGCGAAAGCCAGAGGAAAACATTTCCATGTGTCTGGCAGGGAGAAACTGTACCGGGAGAACACATTTGTCAGGAGCTTGCACCTGCACCTTACACACATATGGATTTGCATCACATCTAAATGGACAATCTCTTTTGTATGCAACCTGAAAGCTGCTGTCAGAAGGCTGTGCTCCTTGTCAGATGGAAGCAGCAGCAGGCACCTTCGAGTTTGGCAAGCACTAAAGAACCGCAGAAGAGCGTGGCCTAGCAAAATGGGCCAGGAAAATGTGTTTGATACATGTGCCCTTGTTGTCGCCTAACAACAGGTAGCAGCATAAACCAGATGGCGCTCAAGTTCTTCCAGATGACAGCTAAGGTCAATTGAGCAAGCGGGCTTACCACAGCTACGGTCCTCTGGCAGTCTGAAAGCTTTGTGCACAAGCTGCATGCTAAGCGCCTTCCTTTGCCTTTTGGCAGTGCTTGTGCATTGCCAGCCCTGGGCGTGAATGGTGGCTATCCCGCACATACACTTCGTTGTGCCCATTGCCAAGCGCTCTGGAGCACTGTTTATGATGCAAGCGGAACACCTCTTCCCGTTCCATTCTCAGAGCTCCTCAGTTAAGCAATCTGCGACTCTTGGTGCGAATGCCAGAAAAAACATTTCCAATGTGTCTGGCAGGGAGAAACTGTACCGGGAGAACACATTTGTCAGGAGCTTGCACCTGCACCTTACACACATATGGATTTGCATCACATCTAAATGGACAATCTCTATTGTACGCAACCTGAAAGCTGCTGTCAGAAGGCTGTGCTCCTTGTCAGATGGAAGCAGCAGCAGGCACCTTCGAGTTTGGCAAGCACTAAAGAGCCGCAGAAGAGCGTGGCCTAGCAAAATGGGCCAAGAAAAGGCGTTTGATACATGTGCCCTTGTTGTCGCCTAACAACAGGTAGCAGCATCAACCCGATGGTGGTGAAGTTTTGCCAAGCGACATCTAACGTCAATTGAGCAAGCGGGCTTACCACAGCTACGGTCCTCTGGCAGTATGAAATCTTTGAGCACAAGCCGCATGCTACTCGCCTTCCTTTCCCTTTTGGTAGTGCTTGTGCATTGCCAGCCCTGGGCGTGAATGGTGGCTATCCTGCACACAGGTTTCATTGTGCCCGTTGCCATGCGCTCTAGAGCACTGTTTATGACGAAAGCGGAACACCTCTTCCCGTTCCATTCTCAGAGCTCCTCAGTTAAGCAGTCTGCAACTCCTGGTGCGAATGCCAGAGGAAAACATTTCCATGAGTCTTGCAGGGAGAAACTGAACCTGGAGAACAACTTTGTCAGGAGCTTGTACCTGCACCTTACACACATATGGATTTGCATCACATCTAAATGGACAATCTCTATTGTATGCAACCTGAAAGCTGCTGTCAGAAGGCTGTGCTCCTTGTCAGATGGAAGCAGCACCAGGCACCTTCGAGTTTGGCAAGCACTAAAGAGCCGCAGAAGAGCGTGGCCTTGCAAAATGGGCCAGGAAAAAGCGTTTGATACATGTGCCCTTGTTGTCGCCTAACAACAGGTAGCAGCATACAGCAGATGGCGCTCAAGTTCTTCCAGACGACAGCTAAGGTCAATTGAGCAAGCGGGCTTACCACAGCTACGGTCCTCTGGCACTCTGAAAGCTTTGTGCACAAGCCGCATGCTAAGCGCCTTCCTTTGCCTTTTGGCAGTGCTTGTGCATTGCCAGCCCTGGGCGTAAATGGTGGCTATCCCGCACACACGCTTCGTTGTGCCCATTGCCAAGCGCTCTGGAGCACTGTTTATGACGCAAGCGGAACACCTCTTGCCGTTCCATTCTCAGAGCTCCTGAGTTAAGCAATATGCGACTCTTGGTGCGAATGCCAGAAAAAACATTTCCAATGTGTCTGGCAGGGAGAAACTGTACCGGGAGAACCCATTTGTCAGGAGCTTGCACCTGCACCTTCCGCACACATATGGATTTGCAGCACATTTCAATGGCCAAGCTCTTTCTTAGGCAAGCTGAAGGCTACTGTCAGAAGGCTGTGCTCCTTGTCAGATGGAAGCAGCAGCAGGCACCTTCAAGTTTGGCAAGCACTAGAGCCGCAGAAGAGCGTGGCCTTGCAAAATGGGCCAGGAAAATGTGTTTGATACATGTGCCCTTGTTGTCGCCTAACAACAGGTAACAGCATACACCAGATGGCGCTCAAGTTCTTCCAGACGACAGCTAAGGTCAATTGAGCAAGCGGGCTTACCACAGCTACGGTCCTCTGGCAGTCTGAAAGCTTTGTGCACAAGCCGCATGCTAAGCGCCTTCCTTTGCCTTTTGGCGGTGCTTGTGCATTGCCAGACCTGGGAAAGTATGGTCACTGTCCCGCACACGCGCTTCCTTGTGCCCATTGCCAAGCGCTCTGGAGCACGGTATATGACGCAAGCGGAACACTTCTTGCGGTTCCAGTCTCAGAACCCCTGAGTTAAGCAATCTGCGACTCTCAGTGCGAATGCCAGAGGAAAACCTTTCCATGTGTCTGGCAGGGAGAAACTGTACCGGGAGAACCCATTTGTCAGGAGCTTGCACCTGCACCTTACACACATATGGATTTGCATCACATCTAAATGGACAATCTCTATTGTATGCAACCTGAAAGCTGCTGTCAGAAGGCTGTGCTCCTTGTCAGATGGAAGCAGCACCAGGCACCTTTGAGTTTGGCAAGCACTAAAGAACCGCAGAAGAGCGTGGCCTAGCAAAATGGGCCAGGAAAATGTGTTTGATACATGTGCCCTTTTTGTCGCCTAACAACAGGTAGCAGCATAAACCAGATGGCGCTCAAGTTCTTCCAGATGACAGCTAAGGTCAATTGAGCAAGCGGGCTTACCACAGCTACGGTCCTCTGGCAGTCTGAAAGCTTTGTGCACAAGCCGCATGCTAAGCGCCTTCCTTTGCCTTTTGGCAGTGCTTGTGCATTGCCAGCCCTGGGCGTGAATGGTGGCTATCCCGCACATACACTTCGTTGTGCCCATTGCCAAGCGCTCTGGAGCACTGTTTATGATGCAAGCGGAACACCTCTTGCCATTCCATTCTCAGAGCTCCTGAGTTAAGCAATCTGCGACTCTTGGTGCGTATGCCAGAGGAAAACATTTCCATGTGTCTGGCAGGGAGAAACTGTACCGGGAGAACACATTTGTCAGGAGCTTGCACCTGCACCTTACACACATATGGATTTGCATCACATCTAAATGGACAATCTCTTTTGTATGCAACCTGAAAGCTGCGGTCAGAAGGCTGTGCTCCTTGTCAGATGGAAGCAGCAGCAGGCACCTTCGAGTTTGGCAAGCACTAAAGAGCCGCAGAAGAGCGTGGCCTTGCAAAATGAGCCAGGAAAAAGTGTTTGATACATGTGCCCTTGTTGTCGCCTAACAACAGGTAGCAGCATCAACCCGATGGTGGTGAAGTTTTGCCAAGCGACATCTAACGTCAATTGAGCAAGCGGGCTTACCACAGCTACGGTCCTCTGGCAGTATGAAATCTTTGAGCACAAGCCGCATGCTACTCGCCTTCCTTTGCCTTTTGGTAGTGCTTGTGCATTGCCAGCCCTGGGCGTGAATGGTGGCTATCCCGCACACAGGTTTCATTGTGCCCGTTGCCATGCGCTCTAGAGCACTGTTTATGACGAAAGCGGAACACCTCTTCCCGTTCCATTCTCAGAGCTCCTCAGTTAAGCAGTCTGCAACTCCTGGTGCGAATGCCAGAGGAAAACATTTCCATGAGTCTTGCAGGGAGAAACTGAACCTGGAGAACAACTTTGTCAGGAGCTTGTACCTGCACCTTACACACATATGGATTTGCATCACATCTAAATGGACAATCTCTATTGTATGCAACCTGAAAGCTGCTGTCAGAAGGCTGTGCTCCTTGTCAGATGGAAGCAGCAGCAGGCACCTTCGAGTTTGGCAAGCACTAAAGAGCCGCAGAAGAGCGTGGCCTTGCAAAATGGGCCAGGAAAAAGCGTTTGATACATGTGCCCTTGTTGTCGCCTAACAACAGGTAGCAGCATACAGCAGATGGCGCTCAAGTTCTTCCAGAAGACAGCTAAAGTCAATTGAGCAAGCGGGCTTACCACAGCTACGGTCCTCTGGCAGTCTGAAAGCTTTGTGCACAAGCCGCATGCTAAGCGCCTTCCTTTGCCTTTTGGCGGTGCTTGTGCATTGCCAGACCTGGGAAAGTATGGTCACTGTCCCGCACACGCGCTTCCTTGTGCCCATTGCCAAGCGCTCTGGAGCACGGTATATGACGCAAGCGGAACACTTCTTGCGGTTCCAGTCTCAGAACCCCTGAGTTAAGCAATCTGCGACTCTCAGTGCGAATGCCAGAGGAAAACCTTTCCATGTGTCTGGCAGGGAGAAACTGTACCGGGAGAACCCATTTGTCAGGAGCTTGCACCTGCACCTTACACACATATGGATTTGCATCACATCTAAATGGACAATCTCTATTGTACGCAACCTGAAAGCTGCTGTCAGAAGGCTGTGCTCCTTGTCAGATGGAAGCAGCACCAGGCACCTTTGAGTTTGGCAAGCACTAAAGAACCGCAGAAGAGCGTGGCCTAGCAAAATGGGCCAGGAAAATGTGTTTGATACATGTGCCCTTTTTGTCGCCTAACAACAGGTAGCAGCATAAACCAGATGGCGCTCAAGTTCTTCCAGATGACAGCTAAGGTCAATTGAGCAAGCGGGCTTACCACAGCTACGGTCCTCTGGCAGTCTGAAAGCTTTGTGCACAAGCCGCATGCTAAGCGCCTTCCTTTGCCTTTTGGCAGTGCTTGTGCATTGCCAGCCCTGGGCGTGAATGGTGGCTATCCCGCACATACACTTCGTTGTGCCCATTGCCAAGCGCTCTGGAGCACTGTTTATGATGCAAGCGGAACACCTCTTGCCATTCCATTCTCAGAGCTCCTGAGTTAAGCAATCTGCGACTCTTGGTGCGTATGCCAGAGGAAAACATTTCCATGTGTCTGGCAGGGAGAAACTGTACCGGGAGAACACATTTGTCAGGAGCTTGCACCTGCACCTTACACACATATGGATTTGCATCACATCTAAATGGACAATCTCTTTTGTATGCAACCTGAAAGCTGCGGTCAGAAGGCTGTGCTCCTTGTCAGATGGAAGCAGCAGCAGGCACCTTCGAGTTTGGCAAGCACTAAAGAGCCGCAGAAGAGCGTGGCCTTGCAAAATGAGCCAGGAAAAAGTGTTTGATACATGTGCCCTTGTTGTCGCCTAACAACAGGTAGCAGCATCAACCCGATGGTGGTGAAGTTTTGCCAAGCGACATCTAACGTCAATTGAGCAAGCGGGCTTACCACAGCTACGGTCCTCTGGCAGTATGAAATCTTTGAGCACAAGCCGCATGCTACTCGCCTTCCTTTGCCTTTTGGTAGTGCTTGTGCATTGCCAGCCCTGGGCGTGAATGGTGGCTATCCCGCACACAGGTTTCATTGTGCCCGTTGCCATGCGCTCTAGAGCACTGTTTATGACGAAAGCGGAACACCTCTTCCCGTTCCATTCTCAGAGCTCCTCAGTTAAGCAGTCTGCAACTCCTGGTGCGAATGCCAGAGGAAAACATTTCCATGAGTCTTGCAGGGAGAAACTGAACCTGGAGAACAACTTTGTCAGGAGCTTGTACCTGCACCTTACACACATATGGATTTGCATCACATCTAAATGGACAATCTCTATTGTATGCAACCTGAAAGCTGCTGTCAGAAGGCTGTGCTCCTTGTCAGATGGAAGCAGCAGCAGGCACCTTCGAGTTTGGCAAGCACTAAAGAGCCGCAGAAGAGCGTGGCCTTGCAAAATGGGCCAGGAAAAAGCGTTTGATACATGTGCCCTTGTTGTCGCCTAACAACAGGTAGCAGCATACAGCAGATGGCGCTCAAGTTCTTCCAGAAGACAGCTAAAGTCAATTGAGCAAGCGGGCTTACCACAGCTACGGTCCTCTGGCAGTCTGAAAGCTTTGTGCACAAGCCGCATGCTAAGCGCCTTTTTTTTGCCTTTTGGCAGTGCTCGTGCATTGCCAGACCTGGGAAAGTATGGTCACTGTCCCGCACACACGCTTCGTTGTGCCCATTGCCAAGCGCTTTGGAGCACTGTTTATGACGCAAGCGGAACACTTCTTGCGGTTCCAGTCTCAGAACCCCTGAGTTAAGCAATCTGCGAGTCTCGGTGCGAATGCCAGAGGAAAACATTTCCATGTGTCTGGCAGGGAGAAACTGTACCGGGAGAACACATTTGTCAGGAGCTTGCACCTGCACCTTAACCACATATGGATTTGCATCACATCTAAATGGACAATCTTTATTGTACGCAACCTGAAAGCTGCTGTCAGAAGGCTGTGCTCCTTGTCAGATGGAAGCAGCACCAGGCACCTTTGAGTTTGGCAAGCACTAAAGAACCGCAGAAGACCGTGGCCTAGCAAAATGGGCCAGGAAAATGTGTTTGATACATGTGCCCTTGTTGTCGCCTAAGAACAGGTAGCAGCATAAACCAGATGCGGCTTAAGATCTTGCAAGTGACAGCTAAGGTCAATTGAGCAAGCAGGCTAACCACAGCTACGGTCCTCTGGCAGTCTGAAAGCTTTGTGCACAAGCCGCATGCCAAGCGCCTTCCTTTGCCTTTTGGCAGTGCTTGTGCATTGCCAGACCTGGGAAAGTATGGACACTATCCCGCACAAACGCTTCGTTGTGCCCATTGACAAGCGCTCTGGAGCACGGTTTATGACGCAAGCGGAACACTTCTTGCGGTTACAGTCTCAGAACTCCTGAGTTAAGCAATCTGCGACTCTCGGTGCGAAAGCCAGAGGAAAACATTTCCATGTGTCTGGCAGGGAGAAACTGTACCGGGAGAACACATTTGTCAGGAGCTTGCACCTGCACCTTACACACATATGGATTTGCATCACATCTAAATGGACAATCTCTTTTGTATGCAACCTGAAAGCTGCTGTCAGAAGGCTGTGCTCCTTGTCAGATGGAAGCAGCAGCAGGCACCTTCGAGTTTGGCAAGCACTAAAGAGTCGCAGAGGAGCGTGGCCTTGCAAAATGAGCCAGGAAAAAGTGTTTGATACATGTGCCCTGTTGTCGCCTAACAACAGGTAGCAGCATAAACCAGATGGCGCTCAAGTTCTTCCAGACGACAGCTAAGGTCAATTGAGCAAGCGGGCTTACCACTGCTATGGTCCTCTGGCAGTCTGAAAGCTTTGTGCACAAGCCGCATGCTAAGCGCCTTCCTTTGCCTTTTGGCAGTGCTTGTGCATTGCTAGCCCTGGGCGCGAATGGTGGCTATTCCGCACATACGCTTCGTTGTGCCCCTTGCCAAGCGCTCTGGAGCACTGTTTATGACGCAAGCGGAACACCTCTTGCCATTCCATTCTCAGAGCTCCTGAGTTAAGCAATCTGCTACTCTTGGTGCGAATGCCAGAGGAAAACATTTCCATGTGTCTGGCAGGGAGAAACTGTACCGGGAGAACACATTTGTCAGGAGCTTGCACCTGCACCTTACACACATATGGATTTGCATCACATCTAAATGGACAATCTCTTTTGTATGCAACCTGAAAGCTGCTGTCAGAAGGCTGTGCTCCTTGTCAGATGGAAGCAGCAGCAGGCACCTTCGAGTTTGGCAAGCACTAAAGAGCCGCAGAAGAGCGTGGCCTTGCAAAATGGGCCAGGAAAAAGCGTTTGATACATGTGCCCTTGTTGTCGCCTAACAACAGGTAGCAGCATACAGCAGATGGCGCTCAAGTTCTTCCAGAAGACAGCTAAAGTCAATTGAGCAAGCGGGCTTACCACAGCTACGGTCCTCTGGCAGTCTGAAAGCTTTGTGCACAAGCCGCATGCTAAGCGCCTTCCTTTGCCTTTTGGCGGTGCTTGTGCATTGCCAGACCTGGGAAAGTATGGTCACTGTCCCGCACACACGCTTCGTTGTGCCCATTGCCAAGCGCTTTGGAGCACTGTTTATGACGCAAGCGGAACACTTATTGCGGTTCCAGTCTCAGAACCCCTGAGTTAAGCAATCTGCGAGTCTCGGTGCGAATGCCAGAGGAAAACATTTCCATGTGTCTGGCAGGGAGAAACTGTACCGGGAGAACCCATTTGTCAGGAGCTTGCACCTGCACCTTAACCACATATGGATTTGCATCACATCTAAATGGACAATCTCTATTGTACGCAACCTGAAAGCTGCTGTCAGAAGGCTGTGCTCCTTGTCAGATGGAAGCAGCAGCAGGCACCTTCGAGTTTGGCAAGCACTAAAGAACCGCAGAAGAGCGTGGCCTAGCAAAATGGGCCAGGAAAATGTGTTTGATACATGTGCCCTTGTTGTCGCCTAACAACAGGTAGCAGCATAAACCAGATGGCGCTCAAGTTCTTCCAGATGACAGCTAAGGTCAATTGAGCAAGCGGGCTTACCACAGCTACGGTCCTCTGGCAGTCTGAAAGCTTTGTGCACAAGCTGCATGCTAAGCGCCTTCCTTTGCCTTTTGGCAGTGCTTGTGCATTGCCAGCCCTGGGCGTGAATGGTGGCTATCCCGCACATACACTTCGTTGTGCCCATTGCCAAGCGCTCTGGAGCACTGTTTATGATGCAAGCGGAACACCTCTTCCCGTTCCATTCTCAGAGCTCCTCAGTTAAGCAATCTGCGACTCTTGGTGCGAATGCCAGAAAAAACATTTCCAATGTGTCTGGCAGGGAGAAACTGTACCGGGAGAACCCATTTGTCAGGAGCTTGCACCTGCACCTTACACACATATGGATTTGCATCACATCTAAATGGACAATGTCTATTGTACGCAACCTGAAAGCTGCTGTCAGAAGGCTGTGCTCCTTGTCAGATGGAAGCAGCAGCAGGCACCTTCGAGTTTGGCAAGCACTAAAGAGCCGCAGAAGAGCGTGGCCTAGCAAAATGGGCCAAGAAAAGGCGTTTGATACATGTGCCCTTGTTGTCGCCTAACAACAGGTAGCAGCATCAACCCGATGGTGGTGAAGTTTTGCCAAGCGACATCTAACGTCAATTGAGCAAGCGGGCTTACCACAGCTACGGTCCTCTGGCAGTATGAAATCTTTGAGCACAAGCCGCATGCTACTCGCCTTCCTTTGCCTTTTGGTAGTGCTTGTGCATTGCCAGCCCTGGGCGTGAATGGTGGCTATCCTGCACACAGGTTTCATTGTGCCCGTTGCCATGCGCTCTAGAGCACTGTTTATGACGAAAGCGGAACACCTCTTCCCGTTCCATTCTCAGAGCTCCTCAGTTAAGCAGTCTGCAACTCCTGGTGCGAATGCCAGAGGAAAACATTTCCATGAGTCTTGCAGGGAGAAACTGAACCTGGAGAACAACTTTGTCAGGAGCTTGTACCTGCACCTTACACACATATGGATTTGCATCACATCTAAATGGACAATCTCTATTGTATGCAACCTGAAAGCTGCTGTCAGAAGGCTGTGCTCCTTGTCAGATGGAAGCAGCACCAGGCACCTTCGAGTTTGGCAAGCACTAAAGAGCCGCAGAAGAGCGTGGCCTTGCAAAATGGGCCAGGAAAAAGCGTTTGATACATGTGCCCTTGTTGTCGCCTAACAACAGGTAGCAGCATACAGCAGATGGCGCTCAAGTTCTTCCAGACGACAGCTAAGGTCAATTGAGCAAGCGGGCTTACCACAGCTACGGTCCTCTGGCACTCTGAAAGCTTTGTGCACAAGCCGCATGCTAAGCGCCTTCCTTTGCCTTTTGGCAGTGCTTGTGCATTGCCAGCCCTGGGCGTAAATGGTGGCTATCCCGCACACACGCTTCGTTGTGCCCATTGCCAAGCGCTCTGGAGCACTGTTTATGACGCAAGCGGAACACCTCTTGCCGTTCCATTCTCAGAGCTCCTGAGTTAAGCAATATGCGACTCTTGGTGCGAATGCCAGAAAAAACATTTCCAATGTGTCTGGCAGGGAGAAACTGTACCGGGAGAACCCATTTGTCAGGAGCTTGCACCTGCACCTTCCGCACACATATGGATTTGCAGCACATTTCAATGGCCAAGCTCTTTCTTAGGCAAGCTGAAGGCTACTGTCAGAAGGCTGTGCTCCTTGTCAGATGGAAGCAGCAGCAGGCACCTTCAAGTTTGGCAAGCACTAGAGCCGCAGAAGAGCGTGGCCTTGCAAAATGGGCCAGGAAAATGTGTTTGATACATGTGCCCTTGTTGTCGCCTAACAACAGGTAACAGCATACACCAGATGGCGCTCAAGTTCTTCCAGACGACAGCTAAGGTCAATTGAGCAAGCGGGCTTACCACAGCTACGGTCCTCTGGCAGTCTGAAAGCTTTGTGTACAAGCCGCATGCTAAGCGCCTTCCTTTGCCTTTTGGCGGTGCTTGTGCATTGCCAGACCTGGGAAAGTATGGTCACTGTCCCGCACACGCGCTTCCTTGTGCCCATTGCCAAGCGCTCTGGAGCACTGTTTATGACGCAAGCGGAACACTTCTTGCGGTTCCAGTCTCAGAACCCCTGAGTTAAGCAATCTGCGACTCTCAGTGCGAATGCCAGAGGAAAACCTTTCCATGTGTCTGGCAGGGAGAAACTGTACCGGGAGAACCCATTTGTCAGGAGCTTGCACCTGCACCTTACACACATATGGATTTGCATCACATCTAAATGGACAATCTCTATTGTACGCAACCTGAAAGCTGCTGTCAGAAGGCTGTGCTCCTTGTCAGATGGAAGCAGCACCAGGCACCTTCGAGTTTGGCAAGCACTAAAGAACCGCAGAAGAGCGTGGCCTAGCAAAATGGGCCAGGAAAATGTGTTTGATACATGTGCCCTTTTTGTCGCCTAACAACAGGTAGCAGCATAAACCAGATGGCGCTCAAGTTCTTCCAGATGACAGCTAAGGTCAATTGAGCAAGCGGGCTTACCACAGCTACGGTCCTCTGGCAGTCTGAAAGCTTTGTGCACAAGCCGCATGCTAAGCGCCTTCCTTTGCCTTTTGGCAGTGCTTGTGCATTGCCAGCCCTGGGCGTGAATGGTGGCTATCCCGCACATACACTTCGTTGTGCCCATTGCCAAGCGCTCTGGAGCACTGTTTATGATGCAAGCGGAACACCTCTTGCCATTCCATTCTCAGAGCTCCTGAGTTAAGCAATCTGCGACTCTTGGTGCGTATGCCAGAGGAAAACATTTCCATGTGTCTGGCAGGGAGAAACTGTACCGGGAGAACACATTTGTCAGGAGCTTGCACCTGCACCTTACACACATATGGATTTGCATCACATCTAAATGGACAATCTCTTTTGTATGCAACCTGAAAGCTGCGGTCAGAAGGCTGTGCTCCTTGTCAGATGGAAGCAGCAGCAGGCACCTTCGAGTTTGGCAAGCACTAAAGAGCCGCAGAAGAGCGTGGCCTTGCAAAATGAGCCAGGAAAAAGTGTTTGATACATGTGCCCTTGTTGTCGCCTAACAACAGGTAGCAGCATAAACCAGATGCGGCTTAAGATCTTGCAAGTGACAGCTAAGGTCAATTGAGCAAGCAGGCTAACCACAGCTACGGTCCTCTGGCAGTCTGAAAGCTTTGTGCACAAGCCGCATGCCAAGCGCCTTCCTTTGCCTTTTGGCAGTGCTTGTGCATTGCCAGACCTGGGAAAGTATGGACACTATCCCGCACAAACGCTTCGTTGTGCCCATTGACAAGCGCTCTGGAGCACGGTTTATGACGCAAGCGGAACACTTCTTGCGGTTACAGTCTCAGAACTCCTGAGTTAAGCAATCTGCGACTCTCGGTGCGAATGCCAGAGGAAAACATTTCCATGTGTCTGGCAGGGAGAAACTGTACCGGGAGAACACATTTGTCAGGAGCTTGCACCTGCACCTTACACACATATGGATTTGCATCACATCTAAATGGACAATCTCTTTTGTATGCAACCTGAAAGCTGCTGTCAGAAGGCTGTGCTCCTTGTCAGATGGAAGCAGCAGCAGGCACCTTCGAGTTTGGCAAGCACTAAAGAGTCGCAGAGGAGCGTGGCCTTGCAAAATGAGCCAGGAAAAAGTGTTTGATACATGTGTCCTGTTGTCGCCTAACAACAGGTAGCAGCATACACCAGATGGCGCTCAAGTTCTTCCAGACGACAGCTAAGGTCAATTGAGCAAGCGGGCTTACCACTGCTATGGTCCTCTGGCAGTCTGAAAGCTTTGTGCACAAGCCGCATGCTAAGCGCCTTCCTTTGCCTTTTGGCAGTGCTTGTGCATTGCTAGCCCTGGGCGCGAATGGTGGCTATTCCGCACATACGCTTCGTTGTGCCCCTTGCCAAGCGCTCTGGAGCACTGTTTATGACGCAAGCGGAACACCTCTTGCCATTCCATTCTCAGAGCTCCTGAGTTAAGCAATCTGCTACTCTTGGTGCGAATGCCAGAGGAAAACATTTCCATGTGTCTGGCAGGGAGAAACTGTACCGGGAGAACACATTTGTCAGGAGCTTGCACCTGCACCTTACACACATATGGATTTGCATCACATCTAAATGGACAATCTCTTTTGTATGCAACCTGAAAGCTGCTGTCAGAAGGCTGTGCTCCTTGTCAGATGGAAGCAGCACCAGGCACCTTCGAGTTTGGCAAGCACTAAAGAACCGCAGAAGAGCGTGGCCTAGCAAAATGGGCCAGGAAAATGTGTTTGATACATGTGCCCTTGTTGTCGCCTAACAACAGGTAGCAGCATACAGCAGATGGCGCTCAAGTTCTTCCAGAAGACAGCTAAGGTCAATTGAGCAAGCGGGCTTACCACAGCTACGGTCCTCTGGCAGTCTGAAAGCTTTGAGCACAAGCCGCATGCTAAGCGCCTTCCTTTGCCTTTTGGCGGTGCTTGTGCATTGCCAGACCTGGGAAAGTATGGTCACTGTCCCGCACACACGCTTCGTTGTGCCCATTGCCAAGCGCTCTGGAGCACTGTTTATGACACAAGCGGAACACTTCTTGCGGTTCCAGTCTCAGAGCTCCTGAGTTAAGCAATCTGCGACTCTTGGTGCGAATGCCAGAGGAAAACATTTCCATGTGTCTGGCAGGGAGAAACTGTACCGGGAGAACACATTTGTCAGGAGCTTGCACCTGCACCTTACACACATATGGATTTGCATCACATCTAAATGGACAATCTCTTTTGTATGCAACCTGAAAGCTGCGGTCAGAAGGCTGTGCTCCTTGTCAGATGGAAGCAGCAGCAGGCACCTTCGAGTTTGGCAAGCACTAAAGAGCCGCAGAAGAGCGTGGCCTTGCAAAATGAGCCAGGAAAAAGTGTTTGATACATGTGCCCTTGTTGTCGCCTAACAACAGGTAGCAGCATAAACCAGATGAGGCTTAAGATCTTGCAAGTGACAGCCAAGGTCAATTGAGCAAGCGGGCTTACCAGAGCTACGGTCCTCTGGCAGTCTGAAAGCTTTGCGCACAAGCCGCATGCCAAGCGCTTTCCTTTGCCTTTTGGTTGTGCTTGTGCATTACCAGACCTGGGAAAGTATGGTCACTGTCCTGCACACACGCTTCGTTGTGCCCATTGCCAAGCGCTCTGGAGCACTGTTTATGACGTAAGTGGAACAGCTCTTGCCGTTCCATTCTCCGAACTCCTGAGTTAAGCAAACTAGAACTCTTGGTGCGAGTGCCAGAAAAAACATTTCCAATGTGTCTGGCAGGGAGAAACTGAACCTGGAGAACCCATTTCTCAGGAGCTTGCACCTGCACCTTCTGCACACAGAGATTTGCAGCACATTTCAATGGCCAAGCTCTTTTTTAAGTAAGCTGAAGGCTGCTGTTAGAAAGTGTGCTCCTTGTCAGATGGAAGCAGCAGCATGCACATTGGAGTTTGGCAAGCACTAAAGAGCCGCAGAAGAGCGTGGCCTAGAAAATGAGCCAGGAAAAAGCATTTGCTACATATGCCCTTGCTGTCGCCTAACAACAGGTAGCAGCATAAACCCGATGGTGGTGAAGTTTTGCCAAGCGACATCTAACGTCAACTGAGCAAGCGGGCTTACCACAGCTACGGTCCTCTGGCAGTATGAAATCTTTGAGCATAAGCCGCATGCTAAGCGCCTTCCTTTGCCTTTTGGTAGTGCTCGTGCATTGCCAGCCCTGTGCGTGAATGGTGGCTATCCCGCACACACGTTTCATTGTGCCCGTTGCCATGCGCTCTAGAGCACTGTTTATGACGAAAGCGGAACACCTCTTCCCGTTCCATTCTCAGAGCTCCTCAGTTAAGCAATCTGCAACTCCTGGTGCGAATGCCAGAGGAAAACATTTCCATGTGTCTTGCAGGGAGAAACTGAACCTGGAGAACAACTTTGTCAGGAGCTTGTACCTGCACCTTAGACACATGCAGATTTGCAGCACATCTAAATGGACAATGTCTATTGTACGCAACCTGAAAGCTGCTGTCAGAAGGCTGTGCTCCTTGTCAGATGGAAGCAGCAGCACGCAGATTGGACTTTGGCAAGCATTAAAGTGCCAAAGAAGAGAGTGGCCTAGCAAAATGAGGCAGGAAAAAGCATTTGCTAAATGTGCCCTTGTTGTCACCTAACAACAGGTAGCATCATAAACCAGATGCGGGTGAAGTTTTGCCAAGCGACATCTAACGTCAAATGAGCAAGCGGCCGTACCACAGCTGCGGTCCTCTGGCAGTCTGAAAGCTTTGCGCACAAGCCGGATGCTAAGCGCCTCCCTTTGTCTTTTGGCAGTGCTCGTGCATTGCCAGCACTAGGCGTGAATGGTCACTATCCCGCACACACGTTTCATTGTGCCCGTTGCCCTGCGCTCTGGAGCACTGTTTATGACACAAACGGAACACCACTTGCCGTTCCATTCTCAGAGCTCCTAAGTTAAGCAATCTGCGACTCTTGGTGCGAATGCCAGAGGAAAAGATTTCCAATGTGTCTGGCAGGGAGAAACTGAACCTGGAGAACACATTTGTCAGGAGCTTGTACCTGCACCTTACACACATGCAGATTTGCATCACATCTAAATAGCCAAGCTCTTTCTTAGGCAGGTAGAAAGCTGCTGTCAGAAGGCTGTGCTCCTTGTCAGATGGAAGAAGCAGCACGCAGATAGGAGTTTGGCAAGCTCTATAGTGCCAAAGAAGAGAGTAGCCTAGCAAAATCAGGCAGGAAAAAGCATTTGATACATGTGCCCTTGTTGTCGCCTAACAATAGGTACCAGAATAAACCAGATGCGGCTTAAGATCTTGCAAGTGACAGCTAACGTCAATTGAGCAAGTGGGCTTACCACAGCTACGGTCCTCTGGCAGTCTGAAAGCTTTGTGCACAAGCCGCATGCTAAGCGCCTTCCTTTGCCTTTTGGCGGTGCTTGTGCATTGCCAGACCTGGGAAAGTATGGTCACTGTCCCGCACACACGCTTCCTTGTGCCCATTGCCAAGCGCTCTGGAGCACTGTTTATGACGCAAGCGGAACACTTCTTGCGGTTCCAGTCTCAGAACCCCTGAGTTAAGCAATCTGCGAGTCTCGGTGCGAATGCCAGAGGAAAACATTTCCATGTGTCTGGCAGGGAGAAACTGTACCGGGAGAACCCATTTGTCAGGAGCTTGCACCTGCACCTTAACCACATATGGATTTGCATCACATCTAAATGGACAATCTCTATTGTACGCAACCTGAAAGCTGCTGTCAGAAGGCTGTGCTCCTTGTCAGATGGAAGCAGCACCAGGCACCTTCGAGTTTGGCAAGCACTAAAGAACCGCAGAAGACCGTGGCCTAGCAAAATGGGCCAGGAAAATGTGTTTGATACATGTGCCCTTGTTGTCGCCTAACAACAGGTAGCAGCATAAACCAGATGGCGCTCAAGTTCTTCCAGATGACAGCTAAGGTCAATTGAGCAAGCGGGCTTACCACAGCTACGGTCCTCTGGCAGTCTGAAAGCTTTGTGCACAAGCTGCATGCTAAGCGCCTTCCTTTGCCTTTTGGCAGTGCTTGTGCATTGCCAGCCCTGGGCGTGAATGGTGGCTATCCCGCACATACACTTCGTTGTGCCCATTGCCAAGCGCTCTGGAGCACTGTTTATGATGCAAGCGGAACACCTCTTGCCATTCCATTCTCAGAGCTCCTGAGTTAAGCAATCTGCGACTCTTGGTGCGAATGCCAGAGGAAAACATTTCCATGTGTCTGGCAGGGAGAAACTGTACCGGGAGAACACATTTGTCAGGAGCTTGCACCTGCACCTTCCGCACACACAGATTTGCAGCACATTTCAATGGCCAAGCTCTTTCTTAGGCAAGCTGAAGGCTACTGTCAGAAAGCTGTGCTCCTTGTCAGATGGAAGCAGCAGCAGGCACCTTCGAGTTTGGCAAGCACTAAAGAACCGCAGAAGAGCGTGGCCTAGCAAAATGGGCCAGGAAAATGTGTTTGATACATGTGCCCTTGTTGTCGCCTAACAACAGGTAGCAGCATACAGCAGATGGCGCTCAAGTTCTTCCAGAAGACAGCTAAGGTCAATTGAGCAAGCGGGCTTACCACAGCTACGGTCCTCTGGCAGTCTGAAAGCTTTGAGCACAAGCCACATGCTAAGCGCCTTCCTTTGCTTTTGGCGGTGCTTGTGCATTGCCAGACCTGGGAAAGTATGGTCACTGTCCCGCACACACGCTTCCTTGTGCCCATTGCCAAGCGCTCTGGAGCACTGTTTATGACACAAGCGGAACACTTCTTGCGGTTCCAGTCTCAGAACTCCTGAGTTAAGCAATCTGCGAGTCTCGGTGCGAATGCCAGAGGAAAACATTTCCATGTGTCTGGCAGGGAGAAACTGTACCGGGAGAACACATTTGTCAGGAGCTTGCACCTGCACCTTAACCACATATGGATTTGCATCACATCTAAATGGACAATCTCTATTGTACGCAACCTGAAAGCTGCTGTCAGAAGGCTGTGCTCCTTGTCAGATGGAAGCAGCACCAGGCACCTTTGGGTTTGGCAAGCACTAAAGAACCGCAGAAGAGCGTGGCCTAGCAAAATGGGCCAGGAAAATGTGTTTGATACATGTGCCCTTGTTGTCGCCTAACAACAGGTAGCAGCATAAACCAGATGGCGCTCAAGTTCTTCCAGATGACAGCTAAGGTCAATTGAGCAAGCGGGCTTACCACAGCTACGGTCCTCTGGCAGTCTGAAAGCTTTGCGCACAAGCTGCATGCTAAGCGCCTTCCTTTGCCTTTTGGCAGTGCTTGTGCATTGCCAGCCCTGGGCGTGAATGGTGGCTATCCCGCACATACACTTCGTTGTGCCCATTGCCAAGCGCTCTGGAGCACTGTTTATGATGCAAGCGGAACACTTCTTGCCATTCCATTCTCAGAGCTCCTGAGTTAAGCAATCTGCGACTCTTGGTGCGAATGCCAGAGGAAAACATTTCCATGTGTCTGGCAGGGAGAAACTGTACCGGGAGAACACATTTGTCAGGAGCTTGCACCTGCACCTTACACACATATGGATTTGCATCACATCTAAATGGACAATCTCTATTGTACGCAACCTGAAAGCTGCTGTCAGAAGGCTGTGCTCCTTGTCAGATGGAAGCAGCAGCAGGCACCTTCGAGTTTGGCAAGCACTAAAGAGCCGCAGAAGAGCGTGGCCTTGCAAAATGGGCCAGGAAAAAGCGTTTGATACATGTGCCCTTGTTGTCGCCTAACAACAGGTAGCAGCATACAGCAGACGGCGCTCAAGTTCTTCCAGAAGACAGCTAAAGTCAATTGAGCAAGCGGGCTTACCACAGCTACGGTCCTCTGGCAGTCTGAAAGCTTTGTGCACAAGCTGCATGCTAAGCGCCTTCCTTTGCCTTTTGGCGGTGCTTGTGCATTGCCAGACCTGGGAAATTATGGTCACTGTCCCGCACACACGCTTCGTTGTGCCCATTGCCAAGCGCTTTGGAGCACTGTTTATGACGCAAGCGGAACACTTCTTGCGGTTCCAGTCTCAGAACCCCTGAGTTAAGCAATCTGCGAGTCTCGGTGCGAATGCCAGAGGAAAACATTTCCATGTGTCTGGCAGGGAGAAACTGTACCGGGAGAACCCATTTGTCAGGAGCTTGCACCTGCACCTAACACACATATGGATTTGCATCACATCTAAATGGACAATCTCCATTGTACGCAACCTGAAAGCTGCTGTCAGAAGGCTGTGCTCCTTGTCAGATGGAAGCAGCAGAAGGCACCTTCGAGTTTGGCAAGCACTAAAGAGCCGCAGAAGAGCGTGGCCTTGCAAAATGGGCCAGGAAAAAGCGTTTGATACAAGTGCCCTTGTTGTCACCTAACGACAGGTAGCAGCATAAACCAGATGCGGCTTAAGATCTTGCAAGTGACAGCTAAGGTCAATTGAGCAAGCAGGCTTACCACAGCTACGGTCCTCTGGCACTCTGAAAGCTTTGTGCACAAGCCGCATGCTAAGCGCCTTCCTTTGCCTTTTGGCGGTGCTTGTGCATTGCCAGCCCTGGGCGTAAATGGTGGCTATCCCGCACACACGCTTCGTTGTGCCCATTGCCAAGCGCTCTGGAGCACTGTTTATGACGCAAGCGGAACACCTCTTGCCATTCCATTCTCAGAGCTCCTGAGTTAAGCAATATGCGACTCTTGGTGCGAATGCCAGAAAAAACATTTCCAATGTGTCTGGCAGGGAGAAACTGTACCGGGAGAACCCATTTGTCAGGAGCTTGCACCTGCACCTTCCGCACACATATGGATTTGCAGCACATTTCAATGGCCAAGCTCTTTCTTAGGCAAGCTGAAGGCTACTGTCAGAAGGCTGTGCTCCTTGTCAGATGGAAGCAGCAGCAGGCACCTTCAAGTTTGGCAAGCACTAGAGCCGCAGAAGAGCGTGGCCTTGCAAAATGGGCCAGGAAAATGTGTTTGATACATGTGCCCTTGTTGTCGCCTAACAACAGGTAACAGCATACACCAGATGGCGCTCAAGTTCTTCCAGACGACAGCTAAGGTCAATTGAGCAAGCGGGCTTACCACAGCTACGGTCCTCTGGCAGTCTGAAAGCTTTGTGCACAAGCCGCATGCTAAGCGCCTTCCTTTGCCTTTTGGCGGTGCTTGTGCATTGCCAGACCTGGGAAAGTATGGTCACTGTCCCGCACACGCGCTTCCTTGTGCCCATTGCCAAGCGCTCTGGAGCACTGTTTATGACGCAAGCGGAACACTTCTTGCGGTTCCAGTCTCAGAACCCCTGAGTTAAGCAATCTGCGACTCTCAGTGCGAATGCCAGAGGAAAACATTTCCATGTGTCTGGCAGGGAGAAACTGTACCGGGAGAACCCATTTGTCAGGAGCTTGCACCTGCACCTTAACCACATATGGATTTGCATCACATCTAAATGGACAATCTCTATTGTACGCAACCTGAAAGCTGCTGTCAGAAGGCTGTGCTCCTTGTCAGATGGAAGCAGCACCAGGCACCTTTGAGTTTGGCAAGCATTAAAGAACCGCAGAAGACCGTGGCCTAGCAAAATGGGCCAGGAAAATGTGTTTGATACATGTGCCCTTGTTGTCGCCTAACAACAGGTAGCAGCATAAACCAGATGGCGCTCAAGTTCTTCCAGATGACAGCTAAGGTCAATTGAGCAAGCGGGCTTACCACAGCTACGGTCCTCTGGCAGTCTGAAAGCTTTGTGCACAAGCCGCATGCCAAGCGCCTTCCTTTGCCTTTTGGCAGTGCTTGTGCATTGCCAGACCTGGGAAAGTATGGACACTATCCCGCACAAACGCTTCGTTGTGCCCATTGACAAGCGCTCTGGAGCACTGTTTATGACGCAAGCGGAACACTTCTTGCGGTTACAGTCTCAGAACTCCTGAGTTAAGCAATCTGCGACTCTCGGTGCGAATGCCAGAGGAAAACATTTCCATGTGTCTGGCAGGGAGAAACTGTACCGGGAGAACACATTTGTCAGGAGCTTGCACCTGCACCTTACACACATATGGATTTGCATCACATCTAAATGGACAATCTCTTTTGTATGCAACCTGAAAGCTGCTGTCAGAAGGCTGTGCTCCTTGTCAGATGGAAGCAGCAGCAGGCACCTTCGAGTTTGGCAAGCACTAAAGAGTCGCAGAGGAGCGTGGCCTTGCAAAATGAGCCAGGAAAAAGTGTTTGATACATGTGTCCTGTTGTCGCCTAACAACAGGTAGCAGCATACACCAGATGGCGCTCAAGTTCTTCCAGACGACAGCTAAGGTCAATTGAGCAAGCGGGCTTACCACTGCTATGGTCCTCTGGCAGTCTGAAAGCTTTGTGCACAAGCCGCATGCTAAGCGCCTTCCTTTGCCTTTTGGCAGTGCTTGTGCATTGCTAGCCCTGGGCGCGAATGGTGGCTATTCCGCACATACGCTTCGTTGTGCCCCTTGCCAAGCGCTCTGGAGCACTGTTTATGACGCAAGCGGAACACCTCTTGCCATTCCATTCTCAGAGCTCCTGAGTTAAGCAATCTGCTACTCTTGGTGCGAATGCCAGAGGAAAACATTTCCATGTGTCTGGCAGGGAGAAACTGTACCGGGAGAACACATTTGTCAGGAGCTTGCACCTGCACCTTACACACATATGGATTTGCATCACATCTAAATGGACAATCTCTTTTGTATGCAACCTGAAAGCTGCTGTCAGAAGGCTGTGCTCCTTGTCAGATGGAAGCAGCAGCAGGCACCTTCGAGTTTGGCAAGCACTAAAGAGCCGCAGAAGAGCGTGGCCTTGCAAAATGGGCCAGGAAAAAGCGTTTGATACATGTGCCCTTGTTGTCGCCTAACAACAGGTAGCAGCATACAGCAGATGGCGCTCAAGTTCTTCCAGAAGACAGCTAAAGTCAATTGAGCAAGCGGGCTTACCACAGCTACGGTCCTCTGGCAGTCTGAAAGCTTTGTGCACAAGCCGCATGCTAAGCGCCTTCCTTTGCCTTTTGGCGGTGCTTGTGCATTGCCAGACCTGGGAAAGTATGGTCACTGTCCCGCACACACGCTTCGTTGTGCCCATTGCCAAGCGCTTTGGAGCACTGTTTATGACGCAAGCGGAACACTTCTTGCGGTTCCAGTCTCAGAACCCCTGAGTTAAGCAATCTGCGAGTCTCGGTGCGAATGCCAGAGGAAAACATTTCCATGTGTCTGGCAGGGAGAAACTGTACCGGGAGAACACATTTGTCAGGAGCTTGCACCTGCACCTTAACCACATATGGATTTGCATCACATCTAAATGGACAATCTTTATTGTACGCAACCTGAAAGCTGCTGTCAGAAGGCTGTGCTCCTTGTCAGATGGAAGCAGCACCAGGCACCTTTGAGTTTGGCAAGCACTAAAGAACCGCAGAAGACCGTGGCCTAGCAAAATGGGCCAGGAAAATGTGTTTGATACATGTGCCCTTGTTGTCGCCTAACAACAGGTAGCAGCATAAACCAGATGCGGCTTAAGATCTTGCAAGTGACAGCTAAGGTCAATTGAGCAAGCAGGCTAACCACAGCTACGGTCCTCTGGCAGTCTGAAAGCTTTGTGCACAAGCCGCATGCCAAGCGCCTTCCTTTGCCTTTTGGCAGTGCTTGTGCATTGCCAGACCTGGGAAAGTATGGACACTATCCCGCACAAACGCTTCGTTGTGCCCATTGACAAGCGCTCTGGAGCACGGTTTATGACGCAAGCGGAACACTTCTTGCGGTTACAGTCTCAGAACTCCTGAGTTAAGCAATCTGCGACTCTCGGTGCGAAAGCCAGAGGAAAACATTTCCATGTGTCTGGCAGGGAGAAACTGTACCGGGAGAACACATTTGTCAGGAGCTTGCACCTGCACCTTACACACATATGGATTTGCATCACATCTAAATGGACAATCTCTTTTGTATGCAACCTGAAAGCTGCTGTCAGAAGGCTGTGCTCCTTGTCAGATGGAAGCAGCAGCAGGCACCTTCGAGTTTGGCAAGCACTAAAGAACCGCAGAAGAGCGTGGCCTAGCAAAATGGGCCAGGAAAATGTGTTTGATACATGTGCCCTTGTTGTCGCCTAACAACAGGTAGCAGCATAAACCAGATGGCGCTCAAGTTCTTCCAGATGACAGCTAAGGTCAATTGAGCAAGCGGGCTTACCACAGCTACGGTCCTCTGGCAGTCTGAAAGCTTTGTGCACAAGCTGCATGCTAAGCGCCTTCCTTTGCCTTTTGGCAGTGCTTGTGCATTGCCAGCCCTGGGCGTGAATGGTGGCTATCCCGCACATACACTTCGTTGTGCCCATTGCCAAGCGCTCTGGAGCACTGTTTATGATGCAAGCGGAACACCTCTTCCCGTTCCATTCTCAGAGCTCCTCAGTTAAGCAATCTGCGACTCTTGGTGCGAATGCCAGAAAAAACATTTCCAATGTGTCTGGCAGGGAGAAACTGTACCGGGAGAACCCATTTGTCAGGAGCTTGCACCTGCACCTTACACACATATGGATTTGCATCACATCTAAATGGACAATGTCTATTGTACGCAACCTGAAAGCTGCTGTCAGAAGGCTGTGCTCCTTGTCAGATGGAAGCAGCAGCAGGCACCTTCGAGTTTGGCAAGCACTAAAGAGCCGCAGAAGAGCGTGGCCTAGCAAAATGGGCCAAGAAAAGGCGTTTGATACATGTGCCCTTGTTGTCGCCTAACAACAGGTAGCAGCATCAACCCGATGGTGGTGAAGTTTTGCCAAGCGACATCTAACGTCAATTGAGCAAGCGGGCTTACCACAGCTACGGTCCTCTGGCAGTATGAAATCTTTGAGCACAAGCCGCATGCTACTCGCCTTCCTTTCCCTTTTGGTAGTGCTTGTGCATTGCCAGCCCTGGGCGTGAATGGTGGCTATCCTGCACACAGGTTTCATTGTGCCCGTTGCCATGCGCTCTAGAGCACTGTTTATGACGAAAGCGGAACACCTCTTCCCGTTCCATTCTCAGAGCTCCTCAGTTAAGCAGTCTGCAACTCCTGGTGCGAATGCCAGAGGAAAACATTTCCATGAGTCTTGCAGGGAGAAACTGAACCTGGAGAACAACTTTGTCAGGAGCTTGTACCTGCACCTTACACACATATGGATTTGCATCACATCTAAATGGACAATCTCTATTGTATGCAACCTGAAAGCTGCTGTCAGAAGGCTGTGCTCCTTGTCAGATGGAAGCAGCACCAGGCACCTTCGAGTTTGGCAAGCACTAAAGAGCCGCAGAAGAGCGTGGCCTTGCAAAATGGGCCAGGAAAAAGCGTTTGATACATGTGCCCTTGTTGTCGCCTAACAACAGGTAGCAGCATACAGCAGATGGCGCTCAAGTTCTTCCAGACGACAGCTAAGGTCAATTGAGCAAGCGGGCTTACCACAGCTACGGTCCTCTGGCACTCTGAAAGCTTTGTGTACAAGCCGCATGCTAAGCGCCTTCCTTTGCCTTTTGGCAGTGCTTGTGCATTGCCAGCCCTGGGCGTAAATGGTGGCTATCCCGCACACACGCTTCGTTGTGCCCATTGCCAAGCGCTCTGGAGCACTGTTTATGACGCAAGCGGAACACCTCTTGCCGTTCCATTCTCAGAGCTCCTGAGTTAAGCAATATGCGACTCTTGGTGCGAATGCCAGAAAAAACATTTCCATGTGTCTGGCAGGGAGAAACTGTACCGGGAGAACACATTTGTCAGGAGCTTGCACCTGCACCTTCCGCACACACAGATTTGCAGCACATTTCAATGGCCAAGCTCTTTCTTAGGCAAGCGGAAGGCTACTGTCAGAAAGCTGTGCTCCTTGTCAGATGGAAGCAGCACCAGGCACCTTCGAGTTTGGCAAGCACTAAAGAACCGCAGAAGAGCGTGGCCTAGCAAAATGGGCCAGGAAAATGTGTTTGATACATGTGCCCTTGTTGTCGCCTAACAACAGGTAGCAGCATACAGCAGATGGCGCTCAAGTTCTTCCAGAAGACAGCTAAGGTCAATTGAGCAAGCGGGCTTACCACAGCTACGGTCCTCTGGCAGTCTGAAAGCTTTGAGCACAAGCCGCATGCTAAGCGCCTTCCTTTGCCTTTTGGCGGTGCTTGTGCATTGCCAGACCTGGGAAAGTATGGTCACTGTCCCGCACACACGCTTCGTTGTGCCCATTGCCAAGCGCTCTGGAGCACTGTTTATGACACAAGCGGAACACTTCTTGCGGTTCCAGTCTCAGAACCCCTGAGTTAAGCAATCTGCGAGTCTCGGTGCGAATGCCAGAGGAAAACATTTCCATGTGTCTGGCAGGGAGAAACTGTACCGGGAGAACACATTTGTCAGGAGCTTGCACCTGCACCTTAACCACATATGGATTTGCATCACATCTAAATGGACAATCTCTATTGTACGCAACCTGAAAGCTGCTGTCAGAAGGCTGTGCTCCTTGTCAGATGGAAGCAGCACCAGGCACCTTTGGGTTTGGCAAGCACTAAAGAACCGCAGAAGAGCGTGGCCTAGCAAAATGGGCCAGGAAAATGTGTTTGATACATGTGCCCTTGTTGTCGCCTAACAACAGGTAGCAGCATAAACCAGATGGCGCTCAAGTTCTTCCAGATGACAGCTAAGGTCAATTGAGCAAGCGGGCTTACCACAGCTACGGTCCTCTGGCAGTCTGAAAGCTTTGTGCACAAGCCGCATGCTAAGCGCCTTCCTTTGCCTTTTGGCAGTGCTTGTGCATTGCCAGCCCTGGGCGTGAATGGTGGCTATCCCGCACATACACTTCGTTGTGCCCATTGCCAAGCGCTCTGGAGCACTGTTTATGATGCAAGCGGAACACCTCTTGCCATTCCATTCTCAGAGCTCCTGAGTTAAGCAATCTGCGACTCTTGGTGCGAATGCCAGAGGAAAACATTTCCATGTGTCTGGCAGGGAGAAACTGTACCGGGAGAACACATTTGTCAGGAGCTTGCACCTGCACCTTACACACATATGGATTTGCATCACATCTAAATGGACAATCTCTTTTGTATGCAACCTGAAAGCTGCGGTCAGAAGGCTGTGCTCCTTGTCAGATGGAAGCAGCAGCAGGCACCTTCGAGTTTGGCAAGCACTAAAGAGCCGCAGAAGAGCGTGGCCTTGCAAAATGAGCCAGGAAAAAGTGTTTGATACATGTGCCCTTGTTGTCGCCTAACAACAGGTAGCAGCATAAACCAGATGAGGCTTAAGATCTTGCAAGTGACAGCCAAGGTCAATTGAGCAAGCGGGCTTACCAGAGCTACGGTCCTCTGGCAGTCTGAAAGCTTTGCGCACAAGCCGCATGCCAAGCGCTTTCCTTTGCCTTTTGGTTGTGCTTGTGCATTACCAGACCTGGGAAAGTATGGTCACTGTCCTGCACACACGCTTCGTTGTGCCCATTGCCAAGCGCTCTGGAGCACTGTTTATGACGTAAGTGGAACAGCTCTTGCCGTTCCATTCTCCGAACTCCTGAGTTAAGCAAACTAGAACTCTTGGTGCGAGTGCCAGAAAAAACATTTCCAATGTGTCTGGCAGGGAGAAACTGAACCTGGAGAACCCATTTCTCAGGAGCTTGCACCTGCACCTTCTGCACACAGAGATTTGCAGCACATTTCAATGGCCAAGCTCTTTTTTAAGTAAGCTGAAGGCTGCTGTTAGAAAGTGTGCTCCTTGTCAGATGGAAGCAGCAGCATGCACATTGGAGTTTGGCAAGCACTAAAGAGCCGCAGAAGAGCGTGGCCTAGAAAATGAGCCAGGAAAAAGCATTTGCTACATATGCCCTTGCTGTCGCCTAACAACAGGTAGCAGCATAAACCCGATGGTGGTGAAGTTTTGCCAAGCGACATCTAACGTCAACTGAGCAAGCGGGCTTACCACAGCTACGGTCCTCTGGCAGTATGAAATCTTTGAGCATAAGCCGCATGCTAAGCGCCTTCCTTTGCCTTTTGGTAGTGCTCGTGCATTGCCAGCCCTGTGCGTGAATGGTGGCTATCCCGCACACACGTTTCATTGTGCCCGTTGCCATGCGCTCTAGAGCACTGTTTATGACGAAAGCGGAACACCTCTTCCCGTTCCATTCTCAGAGCTCCTCAGTTAAGCAATCTGCAACTCCTGGTGCGAATGCCAGAGGAAAACATTTCCATGTGTCTTGCAGGGAGAAACTGAACCTGGAGAACAACTTTGTCAGGAGCTTGTACCTGCACCTTAGACACATGCAGATTTGCAGCACATCTAAATGGACAATGTCTATTGTACGCAACCTGAAAGCTGCTGTCAGAAGGCTGTGCTCCTTGTCAGATGGAAGCAGCAGCACGCAGATTGGACTTTGGCAAGCATTAAAGTGCCAAAGAAGAGAGTGGCCTAGCAAAATGAGGCAGGAAAAAGCATTTGCTAAATGTGCCCTTGTTGTCACCTAACAACAGGTAGCATCATAAACCAGATGCGGGTGAAGTTTTGCCAAGCGACATCTAACGTCAAATGAGCAAGCGGCCGTACCACAGCTGCGGTCCTCTGGCAGTCTGAAAGCTTTGCGCACAAGCCGGATGCTAAGCGCCTCCCTTTGTCTTTTGGCAGTGCTCGTGCATTGCCAGCACTAGGCGTGAATGGTCACTATCCCGCACACACGTTTCATTGTGCCCGTTGCCCTGCGCTCTGGAGCACTGTTTATGACACAAACGGAACACCACTTGCCGTTCCATTCTCAGAGCTCCTAAGTTAAGCAATCTGCGACTCTTGGTGCGAATGCCAGAGGAAAAGATTTCCAATGTGTCTGGCAGGGAGAAACTGAACCTGGAGAACACATTTGTCAGGAGCTTGTACCTGCACCTTACACACATGCAGATTTGCATCACATCTAAATAGCCAAGCTCTTTCTTAGGCAGGTAGAAAGCTGCTGTCAGAAGGCTGTGCTCCTTGTCAGATGGAAGAAGCAGCACGCAGATAGGAGTTTGGCAAGCTCTATAGTGCCAAAGAAGAGAGTAGCCTAGCAAAATCAGGCAGGAAAAAGCATTTGATACATGTGCCCTTGTTGTCGCCTAACAATAGGTACCAGAATAAACCAGATGCGGCTTAAGATCTTGCAAGTGACAGCTAACGTCAATTGAGCAAGTGGGCTTACCACAGCTACGGTCCTCTGGCAGTCTGAAAGCTTTGTGCACAAGCCGCATGCTAAGCGCCTTCCTTTGCCTTTTGGCGGTGCTTGTGCATTGCCAGACCTGGGAAAGTATGGTCACTGTCCCGCACACACGCTTCCTTGTGCCCATTGCCAAGCGCTCTGGAGCACTGTTTATGACGCAAGCGGAACACTTCTTGCGGTTCCAGTCTCAGAACCCCTGAGTTAAGCAATCTGCGAGTCTCGGTGCGAATGCCAGAGGAAAACATTTCCATGTGTCTGGCAGGGAGAAACTGTACCGGGAGAACCCATTTGTCAGGAGCTTGCACCTGCACCTTAACCACATATGGATTTGCATCACATCTAAATGGACAATCTCTATTGTACGCAACCTGAAAGCTGCTGTCAGAAGGCTGTGCTCCTTGTCAGATGGAAGCAGCACCAGGCACCTTCGAGTTTGGCAAGCACTAAAGAACCGCAGAAGACCGTGGCCTAGCAAAATGGGCCAGGAAAATGTGTTTGATACATGTGCCCTTGTTGTCGCCTAACAACAGGTAGCAGCATAAACCAGATGGCGCTCAAGTTCTTCCAGATGACAGCTAAGGTCAATTGAGCAAGCGGGCTTACCACAGCTACGGTCCTCTGGCAGTCTGAAAGCTTTGTGCACAAGCTGCATGCTAAGCGCCTTCCTTTGCCTTTTGGCAGTGCTTGTGCATTGCCAGCCCTGGGCGTGAATGGTGGCTATCCCGCACATACACTTCGTTGTGCCCATTGCCAAGCGCTCTGGAGCACTGTTTATGATGCAAGCGGAACACCTCTTGCCATTCCATTCTCAGAGCTCCTGAGTTAAGCAATCTGCGACTCTTGGTGCGAATGCCAGAGGAAAACATTTCCATGTGTCTGGCAGGGAGAAACTGTACCGGGAGAACACATTTGTCAGGAGCTTGCACCTGCACCTTCCGCACACACAGATTTGCAGCACATTTCAATGGCCAAGCTCTTTCTTAGGCAAGCTGAAGGCTACTGTCAGAAAGCTGTGCTCCTTGTCAGATGGAAGCAGCAGCAGGCACCTTCGAGTTTGGCAAGCACTAAAGAACCGCAGAAGAGCGTGGCCTAGCAAAATGGGCCAGGAAAATGTGTTTGATACATGTGCCCTTGTTGTCGCCTAACAACAGGTAGCAGCATACAGCAGATGGCGCTCAAGTTCTTCCAGAAGACAGCTAAGGTCAATTGAGCAAGCGGGCTTACCACAGCTACGGTCCTCTGGCAGTCTGAAAGCTTTGAGCACAAGCCACATGCTAAGCGCCTTCCTTTGCTTTTGGCGGTGCTTGTGCATTGCCAGACCTGGGAAAGTATGGTCACTGTCCCGCACACACGCTTCCTTGTGCCCATTGCCAAGCGCTCTGGAGCACTGTTTATGACACAAGCGGAACACTTCTTGCGGTTCCAGTCTCAGAACTCCTGAGTTAAGCAATCTGCGAGTCTCGGTGCGAATGCCAGAGGAAAACATTTCCATGTGTCTGGCAGGGAGAAACTGTACCGGGAGAACACATTTGTCAGGAGCTTGCACCTGCACCTTAACCACATATGGATTTGCATCACATCTAAATGGACAATCTCTATTGTACGCAACCTGAAAGCTGCTGTCAGAAGGCTGTGCTCCTTGTCAGATGGAAGCAGCACCAGGCACCTTTGGGTTTGGCAAGCACTAAAGAACCGCAGAAGAGCGTGGCCTAGCAAAATGGGCCAGGAAAATGTGTTTGATACATGTGCCCTTGTTGTCGCCTAACAACAGGTAGCAGCATAAACCAGATGGCGCTCAAGTTCTTCCAGATGACAGCTAAGGTCAATTGAGCAAGCGGGCTTACCACAGCTACGGTCCTCTGGCAGTCTGAAAGCTTTGCGCACAAGCTGCATGCTAAGCGCCTTCCTTTGCCTTTTGGCAGTGCTTGTGCATTGCCAGCCCTGGGCGTGAATGGTGGCTATCCCGCACATACACTTCGTTGTGCCCATTGCCAAGCGCTCTGGAGCACTGTTTATGATGCAAGCGGAACACTTCTTGCCATTCCATTCTCAGAGCTCCTGAGTTAAGCAATCTGCGACTCTTGGTGCGAATGCCAGAGGAAAACATTTCCATGTGTCTGGCAGGGAGAAACTGTACCGGGAGAACACATTTGTCAGGAGCTTGCACCTGCACCTTACACACATATGGATTTGCATCACATCTAAATGGACAATCTCTATTGTACGCAACCTGAAAGCTGCTGTCAGAAGGCTGTGCTCCTTGTCAGATGGAAGCAGCAGCAGGCACCTTCGAGTTTGGCAAGCACTAAAGAGCCGCAGAAGAGCGTGGCCTTGCAAAATGGGCCAGGAAAAAGCGTTTGATACATGTGCCCTTGTTGTCGCCTAACAACAGGTAGCAGCATACAGCAGACGGCGCTCAAGTTCTTCCAGAAGACAGCTAAAGTCAATTGAGCAAGCGGGCTTACCACAGCTACGGTCCTCTGGCAGTCTGAAAGCTTTGTGCACAAGCTGCATGCTAAGCGCCTTCCTTTGCCTTTTGGCGGTGCTTGTGCATTGCCAGACCTGGGAAATTATGGTCACTGTCCCGCACACACGCTTCGTTGTGCCCATTGCCAAGCGCTTTGGAGCACTGTTTATGACGCAAGCGGAACACTTCTTGCGGTTCCAGTCTCAGAACCCCTGAGTTAAGCAATCTGCGAGTCTCGGTGCGAATGCCAGAGGAAAACATTTCCATGTGTCTGGCAGGGAGAAACTGTACCGGGAGAACCCATTTGTCAGGAGCTTGCACCTGCACCTAACACACATATGGATTTGCATCACATCTAAATGGACAATCTCCATTGTACGCAACCTGAAAGCTGCTGTCAGAAGGCTGTGCTCCTTGTCAGATGGAAGCAGCAGAAGGCACCTTCGAGTTTGGCAAGCACTAAAGAGCCGCAGAAGAGCGTGGCCTTGCAAAATGGGCCAGGAAAAAGCGTTTGATACAAGTGCCCTTGTTGTCACCTAACGACAGGTAGCAGCATAAACCAGATGCGGCTTAAGATCTTGCAAGTGACAGCTAAGGTCAATTGAGCAAGCAGGCTTACCACAGCTACGGTCCTCTGGCACTCTGAAAGCTTTGTGCACAAGCCGCATGCTAAGCGCCTTCCTTTGCCTTTTGGCGGTGCTTGTGCATTGCCAGCCCTGGGCGTAAATGGTGGCTATCCCGCACACACGCTTCGTTGTGCCCATTGCCAAGCGCTCTGGAGCACTGTTTATGACGCAAGCGGAACACCTCTTGCCATTCCATTCTCAGAGCTCCTGAGTTAAGCAATATGCGACTCTTGGTGCGAATGCCAGAAAAAACATTTCCAATGTGTCTGGCAGGGAGAAACTGTACCGGGAGAACCCATTTGTCAGGAGCTTGCACCTGCACCTTCCGCACACATATGGATTTGCAGCACATTTCAATGGCCAAGCTCTTTCTTAGGCAAGCTGAAGGCTACTGTCAGAAGGCTGTGCTCCTTGTCAGATGGAAGCAGCAGCAGGCACCTTCAAGTTTGGCAAGCACTAGAGCCGCAGAAGAGCGTGGCCTTGCAAAATGGGCCAGGAAAATGTGTTTGATACATGTGCCCTTGTTGTCGCCTAACAACAGGTAACAGCATACACCAGATGGCGCTCAAGTTCTTCCAGACGACAGCTAAGGTCAATTGAGCAAGCGGGCTTACCACAGCTACGGTCCTCTGGCAGTCTGAAAGCTTTGTGCACAAGCCGCATGCTAAGCGCCTTCCTTTGCCTTTTGGCGGTGCTTGTGCATTGCCAGACCTGGGAAAGTATGGTCACTGTCCCGCACACGCGCTTCCTTGTGCCCATTGCCAAGCGCTCTGGAGCACTGTTTATGACGCAAGCGGAACACTTCTTGCGGTTCCAGTCTCAGAACCCCTGAGTTAAGCAATCTGCGACTCTCAGTGCGAATGCCAGAGGAAAACATTTCCATGTGTCTGGCAGGGAGAAACTGTACCGGGAGAACCCATTTGTCAGGAGCTTGCACCTGCACCTTAACCACATATGGATTTGCATCACATCTAAATGGACAATCTCTATTGTACGCAACCTGAAAGCTGCTGTCAGAAGGCTGTGCTCCTTGTCAGATGGAAGCAGCACCAGGCACCTTTGAGTTTGGCAAGCATTAAAGAACCGCAGAAGACCGTGGCCTAGCAAAATGGGCCAGGAAAATGTGTTTGATACATGTGCCCTTGTTGTCGCCTAACAACAGGTAGCAGCATAAACCAGATGGCGCTCAAGTTCTTCCAGATGACAGCTAAGGTCAATTGAGCAAGCGGGCTTACCACAGCTACGGTCCTCTGGCAGTCTGAAAGCTTTGTGCACAAGCTGCATGCTAAGCGCCTTCCTTTGCCTTTTGGCAGTGCTTGTGCATTGCCAGCCCTGGGCGTGAATGGTGGCTATCCCGCACACACGCTTCGTTGTGCCCATTGCCAAGCGCTCTGGAGCACTGTTTATGATGCAAGCGGAACACCTCTTCCCGTTCCATTCTCAGAGCTCCTGAGTTAAGCAATCTGCGACTCTTGGTGCGAATGCCAGAAAAAACATTTCCAATGTGTCTGGCAGGGAGAAACTGTACCGGGAGAACCCATTTGTCAGGAGCTTGCACCTGCACCTTAACCACATATGGATTTGCATCACATCTAAATGGACAATCTCTATTGTACGCACCTGAAAGCTGCTGTCAGAAGGCTGTACTCCTTGTCAGATGGAAGCAGCAGCAGGCACCTTCGAGTTTGGCAAGCACTAAAGAGCCGCAGAAGAGCGTGGCCTTGCAAAATGGGCCAGGAAAAAGCGTTTGATACATGTGCCCTTGTTGTCGCCTAACAACAGGTAGCAGCATACAGCAGATGGCTCTCAAGTTCTTCCAGACGACAGCTAAGGTCAATTGAGCAAGCGGGCTTACCACAGCTACGGTCCTCTGGCAGTCTGAAAGCTTTGTGCACAAGCCGCATGCCAAGCGCTTTCCTTTGCCTTTTGGTAGTGCTTGTGCATTGCCAGACTTGGGAAAGTATGGTCACTGTCCCGCACAAGCTCATCGTTGTGCCCATTGCCAAGCGCTCCGGAGCACTGTTTATGACGCAAGCGGAACACTTCTTGCGGTTCCAGTCTCAGAACTCCTGAATTAAGCAATCTGCGACTCTCGGTGCGAATGCCAGAGGAAAACATTTCCATGTGTCTGGCAGGGAGAAACTGTACCGGGAGAACACATTTGTCAGGAGCTTGCACCTGCACCTTACACACATATGGATTTGCATCACATCTAAATGGACAATCTCTATTGTACGCAACCTGAAAGCTGCGGTCAGAAGGCTGTGCTCCTTGTCAGATGGAAGCAGCAGCAGGCACCTTCGAGTTTGGCAAGCACTAAAGAGCCGCAGAAGAACGTGGCCTTGCAAAATGGGCCAGGAAAAAGCGTTTGATACATGTGCCCTTGTTGTCGCCTAACAACAGGTAGCAGCATACACCAGATGGCGCTCAAGTTCTTCCAGAAGACAGCTAAAGTCAATTGAGCAAGCGGGCTTACCACAGCTACGGTCCTCTGGCAGTCTGAAAGCTTTGTGCACAAGCCGCATGCTAAGCGCCTTTTTTTTGCCTTTTGGCAGTGCTCGTGCATTGCCAGACCTGGGAAAGTATGGTCACTGTCCCGCACACACGCTTCGTTGTGCCCATTGCTAAGCGCTCAGGAGCACTGTTTATGACGCAAGCGGAACACTTCTTGCGGTTCCAGTCTCAGAACCCCTGAGTTAAGCAATCTGCGAGTCTCGGTGCGAATGCCAGAGGAAAACATTTCCATGTGTCTGGCAGGGAGAAACTGTACCGGGAGAACACATTTGTCAGGAGCTTGCACCTGCACCTTACACACATATGGATTTGCATCACATCTAAATGGACAATCTCTATTGTACGCAACCTGAAAGCTGCTGTCAGAAGGCTGTGCTCCTTGTCAGATGGAAGCAGCAGCAGGCACCTTCGAGTTTGGCAAGCACTAAAGAGCCGCAGAAGAGCGTGGCCTTGCAAAATGGGCCAGGAAAAAGCGTTTGATACATGTGCCCTTGTTGTCGCCTAACAACAGGTAGCAGCATAAACCAGATGGCGCTCAAGTTCTTGCAGATGACAGCTAAGGTCAATTGAGCAAGCGGGCTTACCACAGCTACGGTCCTCTGGCAGTCTGAAAGCTTTGTGCACAAGCGGCATGCTAAGCGCCTTCCTTTGCCTTTTGGCAGTGCTTGTGCATTGCCAGCCCTGGGCGTGAATGGTGGCTATCCCGCACATACACTTCGTTGTGCCCATTGCCAAGCGCTCTGGAGCACTGTTTATGATGCAAGCGGAACACCTCTTGCCATTCCATTCTCAGAGCTCCTGAGTTAAGCAATCTGCGACTCTTGGTGCGAATGCCAGAGGAAAACATTTCCATGTGTCTGGCAGGGAGAAACTGTACCGGGAGAACACATTTGTCAGGAGCTTGCACCTGCACCTTACACACATATGGATTTGCATCACATCTAAATGGACAATCTCTATTGTACGCAACCTGAAAGCTGCGGTCAGAAGGCTGTGCTCCTTGTCAGATGGAAGCAGCAGCAGGCACCTTCGAGTTTGGCAAGCACTAAAGAGCCGCAGAAGAGCGTGGCCTTGCAAAATGGGCCAGGAAAAAGCGTTTGATACATGTGCCCTTGTTGTCGCCTAACAACAGGTAGCAGCATACAGCAGATGGCTCTCAAGTTCTTCCAGAAGACAGCTAAGGTCAATTGAGCAAGCGGGCTTACCACAGCTACGGTCCTCTGGCAGTCTGAAAGCTTTGTGCACAAGCCGCATGCCAAGCGCTTTCCTTTGCCTTTTGGTAGTGCTTGTGCATTGCCAGACTTGGGAAAGTATGGTCACTGTCCCGCACAAGCTCATCGTTGTGCCCATTGCCAAGCGCTCCGGAGCACTGTTTATGACGCAAGCGGAACACTTCTTGCGGTTCCAGTCTCAGAACTCCTGAATTAAGCAATCTGCGACTCTCGGTGCGAATGCCAGAGGAAAACATTTCCATGTGTCTGGCAGGGAGAAACTGTACCGGGAGAACACATTTGTCAGGAGCTTGCACCTGCACCTTACACACATATGGATTTGCATCACATCTAAATGGACAATCTCTATTGTACGCAACCTGAAAGCTGCTGTCAGAAGGCTGTGCTCCTTGTCAGATGGAAGCAGCAGCAGGCACCTTCGAGTTTGGCAAGCACTAAAGAGCCGCAGAAGAACGTGGCCTTGCAAAATGGGCCAGGAAAAAGCGTTTGATACATGTGCCCTTGTTGTCGCCTAACAACAGGTAGCAGCATACACCAGATGGCGCTCAAGTTCTTCCAGAAGACAGCTAAAGTCAATTGAGCAAGCGGGCTTACCACAGCTACGGTCCTCTGGCAGTCTGAAAGCTTTGTGCACAAGCCGCATGCTAAGCGCCTTTTTTTTGCCTTTTGGCAGTGCTCGTGCATTGCCAGACCTGGGAAAGTATGGTCACTGTCCCGCACACACGCTTCGTTGTGCCCATTGCTAAGCGCTCAGGAGCACTGTTTATGACGCAAGCGGAACACTTCTTGCGGTTCCAGTCTCAGAACTCCTGAGTTAAGCAATCTGCGACTCTCGGTGCGAATGCCAGAGGAAAACATTTCCATGTGTCTGGCAGGGAGAAACTGTACCGGGAGAACACATTTGTCAGGAGCTTGCACCTGCACCTTACACACATATGGATTTGCATCACATCTAAATGGACAATCTCTATTGTACGCAACCTGAAAGCTGCTGTCAGAAGGCTGTGCTCCTTGTCAGATGGAAGCAGCAGCAGGCACCTTCGAGTTTGGCAAGCACTAAAGAGCCGCAGAAGAGCGTGGCCTTGCAAAATGGGCCAGGAAAAAGCGTTTGATACATGTGCCCTCGTTGTCGCCTAACAACAGGTAGCAGCATAAACCAGATGCGGCTTAAGATCTTGCAAGTGACAGCTAATGTCAATTGAGCAAGTGGGCTTACCACAGCTACTGTCCTCTGGCAGTCTGAAAGCTTTGTGCACAAGCCGCATGCTAAGCGCCTTCCTTTGCCTTTTGGCAGTGCTTGTGCATTGCCAGCCCCGGGCGTGAATGGTGGCTATCCCGCAGACACGCTTCGTTGTGCCTGTTGCCAAGCTCTCTGGAGCACTGTTTATGACGCAAGCGGAACACCTCTTGCCGTTCCATTCTCAGAGCTCCTCAGTTAAGCAATCTGCGACTCTTGGTGCGAATGCCAGAGGAAAACATTTCCATGTGTCTGGCAGGGAGAAACTGTACCGGGAGAACACATTTGTCAGGAGCTTGCACCTGCACCTTACACACATATGGATTTGCATCACATCTAAATGGACAATCTCTATTGTACGCAACCTGAAAGCTGCGGTCAGAAGGCTGTGCTCCTTGTCAGATGGAAGCAGCAGCAGGCACCTTCGAGTTTGGCAAGCACTAAAGAGCCGCAGAAGAGCGTGGCCTTGCAAAATGGGCCAGGAAAAAGCGTTTGATACATGTGCCCTTGTTGTCGCCTAACAACAGGTAGCAGCATACAGCAGATGGCTCTCAAGTTCTTCCAGACGACAGCTAAGGTCAATTGAGCAAGCGGGCTTACCACAGCTACGGTCCTCTGGCAGTCTGAAAGCTTTGTGCACAAGCCGCATGCTAAGCGCCTTTTTTTTGCCTTTTGGCAGTGCTCGTGCATTGCCAGACCTGGGAAAGTATGGTCACTGTCCCGCACACACGCTTCGTTGTGCCCATTGCTAAGCGCTCAGGAGCACTGTTTATGACGCAAGCGGAACACTTCTTGCGGTTCCAGTCTCAGAACTCCTGAGTTAAGCAATCTGCGACTCTCGGTGCGAATGCCAGAGGAAAACATTTCCATGTGTCTGGCAGGGAGAAACTGTACCGGGAGAACACATTTGTCAGGAGCTTGCACCTGCACCTTACACACATATGGATTTGCATCACATCTAAATGGACAATCTCTATTGTACGCAACCTGAAAGCTGCTGTCAGAAGGCTGTGCTCCTTGTCAGATGGAAGCAGCAGCAGGCACCTTCGAGTTTGGCAAGCACTAAAGAGCCGCAGAAGAGCGTGGCCTTGCAAAATGGGCCAGGAAAAAGCGTTTGATACATGTGCCCTCGTTGTCGCCTAACAACAGGTAGCAGCATAAACCAGATGCGGCTTAAGATCTTGCAAGTGACAGCTAATGTCAATTGAGCAAGTGGGCTTACCACAGCTACTGTCCTCTGGCAGTCTGAAAGCTTTGTGCACAAGCCGCATGCTAAGCGCCTTCCTTTGCCTTTTGGCAGTGCTTGTGCATTGCCAGCCCCGGGCGTGAATGGTGGCTATCCCGCAGACACGCTTCGTTGTGCCTGTTGCCAAGCTCTCTGGAGCACTGTTTATGACGCAAGCGGAACACCTCTTGCCGTTCCATTCTCAGAGCTCCTCAGTTAAGCAATCTGCGACTCTTGGTGCGAATGCCAGAGGAAAACATTTCCATGTGTCTGGCAGGGAGAAACTGTACCGGGAGAACACATTTGTCAGGAGCTTGCACCTGCACCTTACACACATATGGATTTGCATCACATCTAAATGGACAATCTCTATTGTACGCAACCTGAAAGCTGCGGTCAGAAGGCTGTGCTCCTTGTCAGATGGAAGCAGCAGCAGGCACCTTCGAGTTTGGCAAGCACTAAAGAGCCGCAGAAGAGCGTGGCCTTGCAAAATGGGCCAGGAAAAAGCGTTTGATACATGTGCCCTTGTTGTCGCCTAACAACAGGTAGCAGCATACAGCAGATGGCTCTCAAGTTCTTCCAGACGACAGCTAAGGTCAATTGAGCAAGCGGGCTTACCACAGCTACGGTCCTCTGGCAGTCTGAAAGCTTTGTGCACAAGCCGCATGCCAAGCGCTTTCCTTTGCCTTTTGGTAGTGCTTGTGCATTGCCAGACTTGGGAAAGTATGGTCACTGTCCCGCACAAGCTCATCGTTGTGCCCATTGCCAAGCGCTCCGGAGCACTGTTTATGACGCAAGCGGAACACTTCTTGCGGTTCCAGTCTCAGAACTCCTGAATTAAGCAATCTGCGACTCTCGGTGCGAATGCCAGAGGAAAACATTTCCATGTGTCTGGCAGGGAGAAACTGTACCGGGAGAACACATTTGTCAGGAGCTTGCACCTGCACCTTACACACATATGGATTTGCATCACGTCTAAATGGACAATCTCTATTGTACGCAACCTGAAAGCTGCTGTCAGAAGGCTGTGCTCCTTGTCAGATGGAAGCAGCAGCAGGCACCTTCGAGTTTGGCAAGCACTAAAGAGCCGCAGAAGAACGTGGCCTTGCAAAATGGGCCAGGAAAAAGCGTTTGATACATGTGCCCTTGTTGTCGCCTAACAACAGGTAGCAGCATACACCAGATGGCGCTCAAGTTCTTCCAGAAGACAGCTAAAGTCAATTGAGCAAGCGGGCTTACCACAGCTACGGTCCTCTGGCAGTCTGAAAGCTTTGTGCACAAGCCGCATGCTAAGCGCCTTTTTTTTGCCTTTTGGCAGTGCTCGTGCATTGCCAGACCTGGGAAAGTATGGTCACTGTCCCGCACACACGCTTCGTTGTGCCCATTGCTAAGCGCTCAGGAGCACTGTTTATGACGCAAGCGGAACACTTCTTGCGGTTCCAGTCTCAGAACTCCTGAGTTAAGCAATCTGCGACTCTCGGTGCGAATGCCAGAGGAAAACATTTCCATGTGTCTGGCAGGGAGAAACTGTACCGGGAGAACACATTTGTCAGGAGCTTGCACCTGCACCTTACACACATATGGATTTGCATCGCATCTAAATGGACAATCTCTATTGTACGCAACCTGAAAGCTGCTGTCAGAAGGCTGTGCTCCTTGTCAGATGGAAGCAGCAGCAGGCACCTTCGAGTTTGGCAAGCACTAAAGAGCCGCAGAAGAGCGTGGCCTTGCAAAATGGGCCAGGAAAAAGCGTTTGATACATGTGCCCTCGTTGTCGCCTAACAACAGGTAGCAGCATAAACCAGATGCGGCTTAAGATCTTGCAAGTGACAGCTAATGTCAATTGAGCAAGTGGGCTTACCACAGCTACTGTCCTCTGGCAGTCTGAAAGCTTTGTGCACAAGCCGCATGCTAAGCGCCTTCCTTTGCCTTTTGGCAGTGCTTGTGCATTGCCAGCCCCGGGCGTGAATGGTGGCTATCCCGCAGACACGCTTCGTTGTGCCTGTTGCCAAGCTCTCTGGAGCACTGTTTATGACGCAAGCGGAACACCTCTTGCCGTTCCATTCTCAGAGCTCCTCAGTTAAGCAATCTGCGAGTCTCGGTGCGAATGCCAGAGGAAAACATTTCCATGTGTCTGGCAGGGAGAAACTGTACCGGGAGAACCCATTTGTCAGGAGCTTGCACCTGCACCTTACACACATATGGATTTGCATCACATCTAAATGGACAATCTCTATTGTACGCAACCTGAAAGCTGCTGTCAGAAGGCTGTGCTCCTTGTCAGATGGAAGCAGCAGCAGGCACCTTCGAGTTTGGCAAGCACTAAAGAGCCGCAGAAGAGCGTGGCCTTGCAAAATGGGCCAGGAAAAAGCGTTTGATACATGTGCCCTTGTTGTCGCCTAACAACAGGTAGCAGCATAAACCAGATGGCGCTCAAGTTCTTGCAGATGACAGCTAAGGTCAATTGAGCAAGCGGGCTTACCACAGCTACGGTCCTCTGGCACTCTGAAAGCTTTGTGTACAAGCCGCATGCTAAGCGCCTTCCTTTGCCTTTTGGCAGTGCTTGTGCATTGCCAGCCCTGGGCGTAAATGGTGGCTATCCCGCACACACGCTTCGTTGTGCCCATTGCCAAGCGCTCTGGAGCACTGTTTATGACGCAAGCGGAACACCTCTTGCCGTTCCATTCTCAGAGCTCCTGAGTTAAGCAATATGCGACTCTTGGTGCGAATGCCAGAAAAAACATTTCCATGTGTCTGGCAGGGAGAAACTGTACCGGGAGAACACATTTGTCAGGAGCTTGCACCTGCACCTTCCGCACACACAGATTTGCAGCACATTTCAATGGCCAAGCTCTTTCTTAGGCAAGCGGAAGGCTACTGTCAGAAAGCTGTGCTCCTTGTCAGATGGAAGCAGCACCAGGCACCTTCGAGTTTGGCAAGCACTAAAGAACCGCAGAAGAGCGTGGCCTAGCAAAATGGGCCAGGAAAATGTGTTTGATACATGTGCCCTTGTTGTCGCCTAACAACAGGTAGCAGCATACAGCAGATGGCGCTCAAGTTCTTCCAGAAGACAGCTAAGGTCAATTGAGCAAGCGGGCTTACCACAGCTACGGTCCTCTGGCAGTCTGAAAGCTTTGAGCACAAGCCGCATGCTAAGCGCCTTCCTTTGCCTTTTGGCGGTGCTTGTGCATTGCCAGACCTGGGAAAGTATGGTCACTGTCCCGCACACACGCTTCGTTGTGCCCATTGCCAAGCGCTCTGGAGCACTGTTTATGACACAAGCGGAACACTTCTTGCGGTTCCAGTCTCAGAACCCCTGAGTTAAGCAATCTGCGAGTCTCGGTGCGAATGCCAGAGGAAAACATTTCCATGTGTCTGGCAGGGAGAAACTGTACCGGGAGAACACATTTGTCAGGAGCTTGCACCTGCACCTTAACCACATATGGATTTGCATCACATCTAAATGGACAATCTCTATTGTACGCAACCTGAAAGCTGCTGTCAGAAGGCTGTGCTCCTTGTCAGATGGAAGCAGCACCAGGCACCTTTGGGTTTGGCAAGCACTAAAGAACCGCAGAAGAGCGTGGCCTAGCAAAATGGGCCAGGAAAATGTGTTTGATACATGTGCCCTTGTTGTCGCCTAACAACAGGTAGCAGCATAAACCAGATGGCGCTCAAGTTCTTCCAGATGACAGCTAAGGTCAATTGAGCAAGCGGGCTTACCACAGCTACGGTCCTCTGGCAGTCTGAAAGCTTTGTGCACAAGCCGCATGCTAAGCGCCTTCCTTTGCCTTTTGGCAGTGCTTGTGCATTGCCAGCCCTGGGCGTGAATGGTGGCTATCCCGCACATACACTTCGTTGTGCCCATTGCCAAGCGCTCTGGAGCACTGTTTATGATGCAAGCGGAACACCTCTTGCCATTCCATTCTCAGAGCTCCTGAGTTAAGCAATCTGCGACTCTTGGTGCGAATGCCAGAGGAAAACATTTCCATGTGTCTGGCAGGGAGAAACTGTACCGGGAGAACACATTTGTCAGGAGCTTGCACCTGCACCTTACACACATATGGATTTGCATCACATCTAAATGGACAATCTCTTTTGTATGCAACCTGAAAGCTGCGGTCAGAAGGCTGTGCTCCTTGTCAGATGGAAGCAGCAGCAGGCACCTTCGAGTTTGGCAAGCACTAAAGAGCCGCAGAAGAGCGTGGCCTTGCAAAATGAGCCAGGAAAAAGTGTTTGATACATGTGCCCTTGTTGTCGCCTAACAACAGGTAGCAGCATAAACCAGATGAGGCTTAAGATCTTGCAAGTGACAGCCAAGGTCAATTGAGCAAGCGGGCTTACCAGAGCTACGGTCCTCTGGCAGTCTGAAAGCTTTGCGCACAAGCCGCATGCCAAGCGCTTTCCTTTGCCTTTTGGTTGTGCTTGTGCATTACCAGACCTGGGAAAGTATGGTCACTGTCCTGCACACACGCTTCGTTGTGCCCATTGCCAAGCGCTCTGGAGCACTGTTTATGACGTAAGTGGAACAGCTCTTGCCGTTCCATTCTCCGAACTCCTGAGTTAAGCAAACTAGAACTCTTGGTGCGAGTGCCAGAAAAAACATTTCCAATGTGTCTGGCAGGGAGAAACTGAACCTGGAGAACCCATTTCTCAGGAGCTTGCACCTGCACCTTCTGCACACAGAGATTTGCAGCACATTTCAATGGCCAAGCTCTTTTTTAAGTAAGCTGAAGGCTGCTGTTAGAAAGTGTGCTCCTTGTCAGATGGAAGCAGCAGCATGCACATTGGAGTTTGGCAAGCACTAAAGAGCCGCAGAAGAGCGTGGCCTAGAAAATGAGCCAGGAAAAAGCATTTGCTACATATGCCCTTGCTGTCGCCTAACAACAGGTAGCAGCATAAACCCGATGGTGGTGAAGTTTTGCCAAGCGACATCTAACGTCAACTGAGCAAGCGGGCTTACCACAGCTACGGTCCTCTGGCAGTATGAAATCTTTGAGCATAAGCCGCATGCTAAGCGCCTTCCTTTGCCTTTTGGTAGTGCTCGTGCATTGCCAGCCCTGTGCGTGAATGGTGGCTATCCCGCACACACGTTTCATTGTGCCCGTTGCCATGCGCTCTAGAGCACTGTTTATGACGAAAGCGGAACACCTCTTCCCGTTCCATTCTCAGAGCTCCTCAGTTAAGCAATCTGCAACTCCTGGTGCGAATGCCAGAGGAAAACATTTCCATGTGTCTTGCAGGGAGAAACTGAACCTGGAGAACAACTTTGTCAGGAGCTTGTACCTGCACCTTAGACACATGCAGATTTGCAGCACATCTAAATGGACAATGTCTATTGTACGCAACCTGAAAGCTGCTGTCAGAAGGCTGTGCTCCTTGTCAGATGGAAGCAGCAGCACGCAGATTGGACTTTGGCAAGCATTAAAGTGCCAAAGAAGAGAGTGGCCTAGCAAAATGAGGCAGGAAAAAGCATTTGCTAAATGTGCCCTTGTTGTCACCTAACAACAGGTAGCATCATAAACCAGATGCGGGTGAAGTTTTGCCAAGCGACATCTAACGTCAAATGAGCAAGCGGCCGTACCACAGCTGCGGTCCTCTGGCAGTCTGAAAGCTTTGCGCACAAGCCGGATGCTAAGCGCCTCCCTTTGTCTTTTGGCAGTGCTCGTGCATTGCCAGCACTAGGCGTGAATGGTCACTATCCCGCACACACGTTTCATTGTGCCCGTTGCCCTGCGCTCTGGAGCACTGTTTATGACACAAACGGAACACCACTTGCCGTTCCATTCTCAGAGCTCCTAAGTTAAGCAATCTGCGACTCTTGGTGCGAATGCCAGAGGAAAAGATTTCCAATGTGTCTGGCAGGGAGAAACTGAACCTGGAGAACACATTTGTCAGGAGCTTGTACCTGCACCTTACACACATGCAGATTTGCATCACATCTAAATAGCCAAGCTCTTTCTTAGGCAGGTAGAAAGCTGCTGTCAGAAGGCTGTGCTCCTTGTCAGATGGAAGAAGCAGCACGCAGATAGGAGTTTGGCAAGCTCTATAGTGCCAAAGAAGAGAGTAGCCTAGCAAAATCAGGCAGGAAAAAGCATTTGATACATGTGCCCTTGTTGTCGCCTAACAATAGGTACCAGAATAAACCAGATGCGGCTTAAGATCTTGCAAGTGACAGCTAACGTCAATTGAGCAAGTGGGCTTACCACAGCTACGGTCCTCTGGCAGTCTGAAAGCTTTGTGCACAAGCCGCATGCTAAGCGCCTTCCTTTGCCTTTTGGCGGTGCTTGTGCATTGCCAGACCTGGGAAAGTATGGTCACTGTCCCGCACACACGCTTCCTTGTGCCCATTGCCAAGCGCTCTGGAGCACTGTTTATGACGCAAGCGGAACACTTCTTGCGGTTCCAGTCTCAGAACCCCTGAGTTAAGCAATCTGCGAGTCTCGGTGCGAATGCCAGAGGAAAACATTTCCATGTGTCTGGCAGGGAGAAACTGTACCGGGAGAACCCATTTGTCAGGAGCTTGCACCTGCACCTTAACCACATATGGATTTGCATCACATCTAAATGGACAATCTCTATTGTACGCAACCTGAAAGCTGCTGTCAGAAGGCTGTGCTCCTTGTCAGATGGAAGCAGCACCAGGCACCTTCGAGTTTGGCAAGCACTAAAGAACCGCAGAAGACCGTGGCCTAGCAAAATGGGCCAGGAAAATGTGTTTGATACATGTGCCCTTGTTGTCGCCTAACAACAGGTAGCAGCATAAACCAGATGGCGCTCAAGTTCTTCCAGATGACAGCTAAGGTCAATTGAGCAAGCGGGCTTACCACAGCTACGGTCCTCTGGCAGTCTGAAAGCTTTGTGCACAAGCTGCATGCTAAGCGCCTTCCTTTGCCTTTTGGCAGTGCTTGTGCATTGCCAGCCCTGGGCGTGAATGGTGGCTATCCCGCACATACACTTCGTTGTGCCCATTGCCAAGCGCTCTGGAGCACTGTTTATGATGCAAGCGGAACACCTCTTGCCATTCCATTCTCAGAGCTCCTGAGTTAAGCAATCTGCGACTCTTGGTGCGAATGCCAGAGGAAAACATTTCCATGTGTCTGGCAGGGAGAAACTGTACCGGGAGAACACATTTGTCAGGAGCTTGCACCTGCACCTTCCGCACACACAGATTTGCAGCACATTTCAATGGCCAAGCTCTTTCTTAGGCAAGCTGAAGGCTACTGTCAGAAAGCTGTGCTCCTTGTCAGATGGAAGCAGCAGCAGGCACCTTCGAGTTTGGCAAGCACTAAAGAACCGCAGAAGAGCGTGGCCTAGCAAAATGGGCCAGGAAAATGTGTTTGATACATGTGCCCTTGTTGTCGCCTAACAACAGGTAGCAGCATACAGCAGATGGCGCTCAAGTTCTTCCAGAAGACAGCTAAGGTCAATTGAGCAAGCGGGCTTACCACAGCTACGGTCCTCTGGCAGTCTGAAAGCTTTGAGCACAAGCCACATGCTAAGCGCCTTCCTTTGCTTTTGGCGGTGCTTGTGCATTGCCAGACCTGGGAAAGTATGGTCACTGTCCCGCACACACGCTTCGTTGTGCCCATTGCCAAGCGCTCTGGAGCACTGTTTATGACACAAGCGGAACACTTCTTGCGGTTCCAGTCTCAGAACTCCTGAGTTAAGCAATCTGCGAGTCTCGGTGCGAATGCCAGAGGAAAACATTTCCATGTGTCTGGCAGGGAGAAACTGTACCGGGAGAACACATTTGTCAGGAGCTTGCACCTGCACCTTAACCACATATGGATTTGCATCACATCTAAATGGACAATCTCTATTGTACGCAACCTGAAAGCTGCTGTCAGAAGGCTGTGCTCCTTGTCAGATGGAAGCAGCACCAGGCACCTTTGGGTTTGGCAAGCACTAAAGAACCGCAGAAGAGCGTGGCCTAGCAAAATGGGCCAGGAAAATGTGTTTGATACATGTGCCCTTGTTGTCGCCTAACAACAGGTAGCAGCATAAACCAGATGGCGCTCAAGTTCTTCCAGATGACAGCTAAGGTCAATTGAGCAAGCGGGCTTACCACAGCTACGGTCCTCTGGCAGTCTGAAAGCTTTGCGCACAAGCTGCATGCTAAGCGCCTTCCTTTGCCTTTTGGCAGTGCTTGTGCATTGCCAGCCCTGGGCGTGAATGGTGGCTATCCCGCACATACACTTCGTTGTGCCCATTGCCAAGCGCTCTGGAGCACTGTTTATGATGCAAGCGGAACACTTCTTGCCATTCCATTCTCAGAGCTCCTGAGTTAAGCAATCTGCGACTCTTGGTGCGAATGCCAGAGGAAAACATTTCCATGTGTCTGGCAGGGAGAAACTGTACCGGGAGAACACATTTGTCAGGAGCTTGCACCTGCACCTTACACACATATGGATTTGCATCACATCTAAATGGACAATCTCTATTGTACGCAACCTGAAAGCTGCTGTCAGAAGGCTGTGCTCCTTGTCAGATGGAAGCAGCAGCAGGCACCTTCGAGTTTGGCAAGCACTAAAGAGCCGCAGAAGAGCGTGGCCTTGCAAAATGGGCCAGGAAAAAGCGTTTGATACATGTGCCCTTGTTGTCGCCTAACAACAGGTAGCAGCATACAGCAGACGGCGCTCAAGTTCTTCCAGAAGACAGCTAAAGTCAATTGAGCAAGCGGGCTTACCACAGCTACGGTCCTCTGGCAGTCTGAAAGCTTTGTGCACAAGCTGCATGCTAAGCGCCTTCCTTTGCCTTTTGGCGGTGCTTGTGCATTGCCAGACCTGGGAAATTATGGTCACTGTCCCGCACACACGCTTCGTTGTGCCCATTGCCAAGCGCTTTGGAGCACTGTTTATGACGCAAGCGGAACACTTCTTGCGGTTCCAGTCTCAGAACCCCTGAGTTAAGCAATCTGCGAGTCTCGGTGCGAATGCCAGAGGAAAACATTTCCATGTGTCTGGCAGGGAGAAACTGTACCGGGAGAACCCATTTGTCAGGAGCTTGCACCTGCACCTAACACACATATGGATTTGCATCACATCTAAATGGACAATCTCCATTGTACGCAACCTGAAAGCTGCTGTCAGAAGGCTGTGCTCCTTGTCAGATGGAAGCAGCAGAAGGCACCTTCGAGTTTGGCAAGCACTAAAGAGCCGCAGAAGAGCGTGGCCTTGCAAAATGGGCCAGGAAAAAGCGTTTGATACAAGTGCCCTTGTTGTCACCTAACGACAGGTAGCAGCATAAACCAGATGCGGCTTAAGATCTTGCAAGTGACAGCTAAGGTCAATTGAGCAAGCAGGCTTACCACAGCTACGGTCCTCTGGCACTCTGAAAGCTTTGTGCACAAGCCGCATGCTAAGCGCCTTCCTTTGCCTTTTGGCGGTGCTTGTGCATTGCCAGCCCTGGGCGTAAATGGTGGCTATCCCGCACACACGCTTCGTTGTGCCCATTGCCAAGCGCTCTGGAGCACTGTTTATGACGCAAGCGGAACACCTCTTGCCATTCCATTCTCAGAGCTCCTGAGTTAAGCAATATGCGACTCTTGGTGCGAATGCCAGAAAAAACATTTCCAATGTGTCTGGCAGGGAGAAACTGTACCGGGAGAACCCATTTGTCAGGAGCTTGCACCTGCACCTTCCGCACACATATGGATTTGCAGCACATTTCAATGGCCAAGCTCTTTCTTAGGCAAGCTGAAGGCTACTGTCAGAAGGCTGTGCTCCTTGTCAGATGGAAGCAGCAGCAGGCACCTTCAAGTTTGGCAAGCACTAGAGCCGCAGAAGAGCGTGGCCTTGCAAAATGGGCCAGGAAAATGTGTTTGATACATGTGCCCTTGTTGTCGCCTAACAACAGGTAACAGCATACACCAGATGGCGCTCAAGTTCTTCCAGACGACAGCTAAGGTCAATTGAGCAAGCGGGCTTACCACAGCTACGGTCCTCTGGCAGTCTGAAAGCTTTGTGCACAAGCCGCATGCTAAGCGCCTTCCTTTGCCTTTTGGCGGTGCTTGTGCATTGCCAGACCTGGGAAAGTATGGTCACTGTCCCGCACACGCGCTTCCTTGTGCCCATTGCCAAGCGCTCTGGAGCACTGTTTATGACGCAAGCGGAACACTTCTTGCGGTTCCAGTCTCAGAACCCCTGAGTTAAGCAATCTGCGACTCTCAGTGCGAATGCCAGAGGAAAACATTTCCATGTGTCTGGCAGGGAGAAACTGTACCGGGAGAACCCATTTGTCAGGAGCTTGCACCTGCACCTTAACCACATATGGATTTGCATCACATCTAAATGGACAATCTCTATTGTACGCAACCTGAAAGCTGCTGTCAGAAGGCTGTGCTCCTTGTCAGATGGAAGCAGCACCAGGCACCTTTGAGTTTGGCAAGCATTAAAGAACCGCAGAAGACCGTGGCCTAGCAAAATGGGCCAGGAAAATGTGTTTGATACATGTGCCCTTGTTGTCGCCTAACAACAGGTAGCAGCATAAACCAGATGGCGCTCAAGTTCTTCCAGATGACAGCTAAGGTCAATTGAGCAAGCGGGCTTACCACAGCTACGGTCCTCTGGCAGTCTGAAAGCTTTGTGCACAAGCTGCATGCTAAGCGCCTTCCTTTGCCTTTTGGCAGTGCTTGTGCATTGCCAGCCCTGGGCGTGAATGGTGGCTATCCCGCACACACGCTTCGTTGTGCCCATTGCCAAGCGCTCTGGAGCACTGTTTATGATGCAAGCGGAACACCTCTTCCCGTTCCATTCTCAGAGCTCCTGAGTTAAGCAATCTGCGACTCTTGGTGCGAATGCCAGAAAAAACATTTCCAATGTGTCTGGCAGGGAGAAACTGTACCGGGAGAACCCATTTGTCAGGAGCTTGCACCTGCACCTTAACCACATATGGATTTGCATCACATCTAAATGGACAATCTCTATTGTACGCACCTGAAAGCTGCTGTCAGAAGGCTGTACTCCTTGTCAGATGGAAGCAGCAGCAGGCACCTTCGAGTTTGGCAAGCACTAAAGAGCCGCAGAAGAGCGTGGCCTTGCAAAATGGGCCAGGAAAAAGCGTTTGATACATGTGCCCTTGTTGTCGCCTAACAACAGGTAGCAGCATACAGCAGATGGCTCTCAAGTTCTTCCAGACGACAGCTAAGGTCAATTGAGCAAGCGGGCTTACCACAGCTACGGTCCTCTGGCAGTCTGAAAGCTTTGTGCACAAGCCGCATGCCAAGCGCTTTCCTTTGCCTTTTGGTAGTGCTTGTGCATTGCCAGACTTGGGAAAGTATGGTCACTGTCCCGCACAAGCTCATCGTTGTGCCCATTGCCAAGCGCTCCGGAGCACTGTTTATGACGCAAGCGGAACACTTCTTGCGGTTCCAGTCTCAGAACTCCTGAATTAAGCAATCTGCGACTCTCGGTGCGAATGCCAGAGGAAAACATTTCCATGTGTCTGGCAGGGAGAAACTGTACCGGGAGAACACATTTGTCAGGAGCTTGCACCTGCACCTTACACACATATGGATTTGCATCACATCTAAATGGACAATCTCTATTGTACGCAACCTGAAAGCTGCGGTCAGAAGGCTGTGCTCCTTGTCAGATGGAAGCAGCAGCAGGCACCTTCGAGTTTGGCAAGCACTAAAGAGCCGCAGAAGAACGTGGCCTTGCAAAATGGGCCAGGAAAAAGCGTTTGATACATGTGCCCTTGTTGTCGCCTAACAACAGGTAGCAGCATACACCAGATGGCGCTCAAGTTCTTCCAGAAGACAGCTAAAGTCAATTGAGCAAGCGGGCTTACCACAGCTACGGTCCTCTGGCAGTCTGAAAGCTTTGTGCACAAGCCGCATGCTAAGCGCCTTTTTTTTGCCTTTTGGCAGTGCTCGTGCATTGCCAGACCTGGGAAAGTATGGTCACTGTCCCGCACACACGCTTCGTTGTGCCCATTGCTAAGCGCTCAGGAGCACTGTTTATGACGCAAGCGGAACACTTCTTGCGGTTCCAGTCTCAGAACCCCTGAGTTAAGCAATCTGCGAGTCTCGGTGCGAATGCCAGAGGAAAACATTTCCATGTGTCTGGCAGGGAGAAACTGTACCGGGAGAACACATTTGTCAGGAGCTTGCACCTGCACCTTACACACATATGGATTTGCATCACATCTAAATGGACAATCTCTATTGTACGCAACCTGAAAGCTGCTGTCAGAAGGCTGTGCTCCTTGTCAGATGGAAGCAGCAGCAGGCACCTTCGAGTTTGGCAAGCACTAAAGAGCCGCAGAAGAGCGTGGCCTTGCAAAATGGGCCAGGAAAAAGCGTTTGATACATGTGCCCTTGTTGTCGCCTAACAACAGGTAGCAGCATAAACCAGATGGCGCTCAAGTTCTTGCAGATGACAGCTAAGGTCAATTGAGCAAGCGGGCTTACCACAGCTACGGTCCTCTGGCAGTCTGAAAGCTTTGTGCACAAGCGGCATGCTAAGCGCCTTCCTTTGCCTTTTGGCAGTGCTTGTGCATTGCCAGCCCTGGGCGTGAATGGTGGCTATCCCGCACATACACTTCGTTGTGCCCATTGCCAAGCGCTCTGGAGCACTGTTTATGATGCAAGCGGAACACCTCTTGCCATTCCATTCTCAGAGCTCCTGAGTTAAGCAATCTGCGACTCTTGGTGCGAATGCCAGAGGAAAACATTTCCATGTGTCTGGCAGGGAGAAACTGTACCGGGAGAACACATTTGTCAGGAGCTTGCACCTGCACCTTACACACATATGGATTTGCATCACATCTAAATGGACAATCTCTATTGTACGCAACCTGAAAGCTGCGGTCAGAAGGCTGTGCTCCTTGTCAGATGGAAGCAGCAGCAGGCACCTTCGAGTTTGGCAAGCACTAAAGAGCCGCAGAAGAGCGTGGCCTTGCAAAATGGGCCAGGAAAAAGCGTTTGATACATGTGCCCTTGTTGTCGCCTAACAACAGGTAGCAGCATACAGCAGATGGCTCTCAAGTTCTTCCAGAAGACAGCTAAGGTCAATTGAGCAAGCGGGCTTACCACAGCTACGGTCCTCTGGCAGTCTGAAAGCTTTGTGCACAAGCCGCATGCCAAGCGCTTTCCTTTGCCTTTTGGTAGTGCTTGTGCATTGCCAGACTTGGGAAAGTATGGTCACTGTCCCGCACAAGCTCATCGTTGTGCCCATTGCCAAGCGCTCCGGAGCACTGTTTATGACGCAAGCGGAACACTTCTTGCGGTTCCAGTCTCAGAACTCCTGAATTAAGCAATCTGCGACTCTCGGTGCGAATGCCAGAGGAAAACATTTCCATGTGTCTGGCAGGGAGAAACTGTACCGGGAGAACACATTTGTCAGGAGCTTGCACCTGCACCTTACACACATATGGATTTGCATCACATCTAAATGGACAATCTCTATTGTACGCAACCTGAAAGCTGCTGTCAGAAGGCTGTGCTCCTTGTCAGATGGAAGCAGCAGCAGGCACCTTCGAGTTTGGCAAGCACTAAAGAGCCGCAGAAGAACGTGGCCTTGCAAAATGGGCCAGGAAAAAGCGTTTGATACATGTGCCCTTGTTGTCGCCTAACAACAGGTAGCAGCATACACCAGATGGCGCTCAAGTTCTTCCAGAAGACAGCTAAAGTCAATTGAGCAAGCGGGCTTACCACAGCTACGGTCCTCTGGCAGTCTGAAAGCTTTGTGCACAAGCCGCATGCTAAGCGCCTTTTTTTTGCCTTTTGGCAGTGCTCGTGCATTGCCAGACCTGGGAAAGTATGGTCACTGTCCCGCACACACGCTTCGTTGTGCCCATTGCTAAGCGCTCAGGAGCACTGTTTATGACGCAAGCGGAACACTTCTTGCGGTTCCAGTCTCAGAACTCCTGAGTTAAGCAATCTGCGACTCTCGGTGCGAATGCCAGAGGAAAACATTTCCATGTGTCTGGCAGGGAGAAACTGTACCGGGAGAACACATTTGTCAGGAGCTTGCACCTGCACCTTACACACATATGGATTTGCATCACATCTAAATGGACAATCTCTATTGTACGCAACCTGAAAGCTGCTGTCAGAAGGCTGTGCTCCTTGTCAGATGGAAGCAGCAGCAGGCACCTTCGAGTTTGGCAAGCACTAAAGAGCCGCAGAAGAGCGTGGCCTTGCAAAATGGGCCAGGAAAAAGCGTTTGATACATGTGCCCTCGTTGTCGCCTAACAACAGGTAGCAGCATAAACCAGATGCGGCTTAAGATCTTGCAAGTGACAGCTAATGTCAATTGAGCAAGTGGGCTTACCACAGCTACTGTCCTCTGGCAGTCTGAAAGCTTTGTGCACAAGCCGCATGCTAAGCGCCTTCCTTTGCCTTTTGGCAGTGCTTGTGCATTGCCAGCCCCGGGCGTGAATGGTGGCTATCCCGCAGACACGCTTCGTTGTGCCTGTTGCCAAGCTCTCTGGAGCACTGTTTATGACGCAAGCGGAACACCTCTTGCCGTTCCATTCTCAGAGCTCCTCAGTTAAGCAATCTGCGACTCTTGGTGCGAATGCCAGAGGAAAACATTTCCATGTGTCTGGCAGGGAGAAACTGTACCGGGAGAACACATTTGTCAGGAGCTTGCACCTGCACCTTACACACATATGGATTTGCATCACATCTAAATGGACAATCTCTATTGTACGCAACCTGAAAGCTGCGGTCAGAAGGCTGTGCTCCTTGTCAGATGGAAGCAGCAGCAGGCACCTTCGAGTTTGGCAAGCACTAAAGAGCCGCAGAAGAGCGTGGCCTTGCAAAATGGGCCAGGAAAAAGCGTTTGATACATGTGCCCTTGTTGTCGCCTAACAACAGGTAGCAGCATACAGCAGATGGCTCTCAAGTTCTTCCAGACGACAGCTAAGGTCAATTGAGCAAGCGGGCTTACCACAGCTACGGTCCTCTGGCAGTCTGAAAGCTTTGTGCACAAGCCGCATGCTAAGCGCCTTTTTTTTGCCTTTTGGCAGTGCTCGTGCATTGCCAGACCTGGGAAAGTATGGTCACTGTCCCGCACACACGCTTCGTTGTGCCCATTGCTAAGCGCTCAGGAGCACTGTTTATGACGCAAGCGGAACACTTCTTGCGGTTCCAGTCTCAGAACTCCTGAGTTAAGCAATCTGCGACTCTCGGTGCGAATGCCAGAGGAAAACATTTCCATGTGTCTGGCAGGGAGAAACTGTACCGGGAGAACACATTTGTCAGGAGCTTGCACCTGCACCTTACACACATATGGATTTGCATCACATCTAAATGGACAATCTCTATTGTACGCAACCTGAAAGCTGCTGTCAGAAGGCTGTGCTCCTTGTCAGATGGAAGCAGCAGCAGGCACCTTCGAGTTTGGCAAGCACTAAAGAGCCGCAGAAGAGCGTGGCCTTGCAAAATGGGCCAGGAAAAAGCGTTTGATACATGTGCCCTCGTTGTCGCCTAACAACAGGTAGCAGCATAAACCAGATGCGGCTTAAGATCTTGCAAGTGACAGCTAATGTCAATTGAGCAAGTGGGCTTACCACAGCTACTGTCCTCTGGCAGTCTGAAAGCTTTGTGCACAAGCCGCATGCTAAGCGCCTTCCTTTGCCTTTTGGCAGTGCTTGTGCATTGCCAGCCCCGGGCGTGAATGGTGGCTATCCCGCAGACACGCTTCGTTGTGCCTGTTGCCAAGCTCTCTGGAGCACTGTTTATGACGCAAGCGGAACACCTCTTGCCGTTCCATTCTCAGAGCTCCTCAGTTAAGCAATCTGCGACTCTTGGTGCGAATGCCAGAGGAAAACATTTCCATGTGTCTGGCAGGGAGAAACTGTACCGGGAGAACACATTTGTCAGGAGCTTGCACCTGCACCTTACACACATATGGATTTGCATCACATCTAAATGGACAATCTCTATTGTACGCAACCTGAAAGCTGCGGTCAGAAGGCTGTGCTCCTTGTCAGATGGAAGCAGCAGCAGGCACCTTCGAGTTTGGCAAGCACTAAAGAGCCGCAGAAGAGCGTGGCCTTGCAAAATGGGCCAGGAAAAAGCGTTTGATACATGTGCCCTTGTTGTCGCCTAACAACAGGTAGCAGCATACAGCAGATGGCTCTCAAGTTCTTCCAGACGACAGCTAAGGTCAATTGAGCAAGCGGGCTTACCACAGCTACGGTCCTCTGGCAGTCTGAAAGCTTTGTGCACAAGCCGCATGCCAAGCGCTTTCCTTTGCCTTTTGGTAGTGCTTGTGCATTGCCAGACTTGGGAAAGTATGGTCACTGTCCCGCACAAGCTCATCGTTGTGCCCATTGCCAAGCGCTCCGGAGCACTGTTTATGACGCAAGCGGAACACTTCTTGCGGTTCCAGTCTCAGAACTCCTGAATTAAGCAATCTGCGACTCTCGGTGCGAATGCCAGAGGAAAACATTTCCATGTGTCTGGCAGGGAGAAACTGTACCGGGAGAACACATTTGTCAGGAGCTTGCACCTGCACCTTACACACATATGGATTTGCATCACGTCTAAATGGACAATCTCTATTGTACGCAACCTGAAAGCTGCTGTCAGAAGGCTGTGCTCCTTGTCAGATGGAAGCAGCAGCAGGCACCTTCGAGTTTGGCAAGCACTAAAGAGCCGCAGAAGAACGTGGCCTTGCAAAATGGGCCAGGAAAAAGCGTTTGATACATGTGCCCTTGTTGTCGCCTAACAACAGGTAGCAGCATACACCAGATGGCGCTCAAGTTCTTCCAGAAGACAGCTAAAGTCAATTGAGCAAGCGGGCTTACCACAGCTACGGTCCTCTGGCAGTCTGAAAGCTTTGTGCACAAGCCGCATGCTAAGCGCCTTTTTTTTGCCTTTTGGCAGTGCTCGTGCATTGCCAGACCTGGGAAAGTATGGTCACTGTCCCGCACACACGCTTCGTTGTGCCCATTGCTAAGCGCTCAGGAGCACTGTTTATGACGCAAGCGGAACACTTCTTGCGGTTCCAGTCTCAGAACTCCTGAGTTAAGCAATCTGCGACTCTCGGTGCGAATGCCAGAGGAAAACATTTCCATGTGTCTGGCAGGGAGAAACTGTACCGGGAGAACACATTTGTCAGGAGCTTGCACCTGCACCTTACACACATATGGATTTGCATCGCATCTAAATGGACAATCTCTATTGTACGCAACCTGAAAGCTGCTGTCAGAAGGCTGTGCTCCTTGTCAGATGGAAGCAGCAGCAGGCACCTTCGAGTTTGGCAAGCACTAAAGAGCCGCAGAAGAGCGTGGCCTTGCAAAATGGGCCAGGAAAAAGCGTTTGATACATGTGCCCTCGTTGTCGCCTAACAACAGGTAGCAGCATAAACCAGATGCGGCTTAAGATCTTGCAAGTGACAGCTAATGTCAATTGAGCAAGTGGGCTTACCACAGCTACTGTCCTCTGGCAGTCTGAAAGCTTTGTGCACAAGCCGCATGCTAAGCGCCTTCCTTTGCCTTTTGGCAGTGCTTGTGCATTGCCAGCCCCGGGCGTGAATGGTGGCTATCCCGCAGACACGCTTCGTTGTGCCTGTTGCCAAGCTCTCTGGAGCACTGTTTATGACGCAAGCGGAACACCTCTTGCCGTTCCATTCTCAGAGCTCCTCAGTTAAGCAATCTGCGAGTCTCGGTGCGAATGCCAGAGGAAAACATTTCCATGTGTCTGGCAGGGAGAAACTGTACCGGGAGAACCCATTTGTCAGGAGCTTGCACCTGCACCTTACACACATATGGATTTGCATCACATCTAAATGGACAATCTCTATTGTACGCAACCTGAAAGCTGCTGTCAGAAGGCTGTGCTCCTTGTCAGATGGAAGCAGCAGCAGGCACCTTCGAGTTTGGCAAGCACTAAAGAGCCGCAGAAGAGCGTGGCCTTGCAAAATGGGCCAGGAAAAAGCGTTTGATACATGTGCCCTTGTTGTCGCCTAACAACAGGTAGCAGCATAAACCAGATGGCGCTCAAGTTCTTGCAGATGACAGCTAAGGTCAATTGAGCAAGCGGGCTTACCACAGCTACGGTCCTCTGGCAGTCTGAAAGCTTTGTGCACAAGCGGCATGCTAAGCGCCTTCCTTTGCCTTTTGGCAGTGCTTGTGCATTGCCAGCCCTGGGCGTGAATGGTGGCTATCCCGCACATACACTTCGTTGTGCCCATTGCCAAGCGCTCTGGAGCACTGTTTATGATGCAAGCGGAACACCTCTTGCCATTCCATTCTCAGAGCTCCTGAGTTAAGCAATCTGCGACTCTTGGTGCGAATGCCAGAGGAAAACATTTCCATGTGTCTGGCAGGGAGAAACTGTACCGGGAGAACACATTTGTCAGGAGCTTGCACCTGCACCTTACACACATATGGATTTGCATCACATCTAAATGGACAATCTCTATTGTACGCAACCTGAAAGCTGCTGTCAGAAGGCTGTGCTCCTTGTCAGATGGAAGCAGCAGCAGGCACCTTCGAGTTTGGCAAGCACTAAAGAGCCGCAGAAGAGCGTGGCCTTGCAAAATGGGCCAGGAAAAAGCGTTTGATACATGTGCCCTTGTTGTCGCCTAACAACAGGTAGCAGCATACAGCAGATGGTGCTCAAGTTCTTCCAGAAGACAGCTAAAGTCAATTGAGCAAGCGGGCTTACCACAGCTACGGTCCTCTGGCAGTCTGAAAGCTTTGTGCACAAGCTGCATGCTAAGCGCCTTCCTTTGCCTTTTGGCGGTGCTTGTGCATTGCCAGACCTGGGAAAGTATGGTCACTGTCCCGCACACACGCTTCGTTGTGCCCATTGCCAAGCGCTTTGGAGCACTGTTTATGACGCAAGCGGAACACTTCTTGCGGTTCCAGTCTCAGAACTCCTGAGTTAAGCAATCTGCGACTCTCGGTGCGAATGCCAGAGGAAAACATTTCCATGTGTCTGGCAGGGAGAAACTGTACCGGGAGAACCCATTTGTCAGGAGCTTGCACCTGCACTTTAACCACATATGGATTTGCATCACATCTAAATGGACAATCTCTATTGTACGCAACCTGAAAGCTGCTGTCAGAAGGCTGTACTCCTTGTCAGATGGAAGCAGCACCAGGCACCTTTGGGTTTGGCAAGCACTAAAGAACCGCAGAAGAGCGTGGCCTAGCAAAATGGGCCAGGAAAATGTGTTTGATACATGTGCCCTTGTTGTCGCCTAACAACAGGTAGCAGCATAAACCAGATGGCGCTCAAGTTCTTCCAGATGACAGCTAAGGTCAATTGAGCAAGCGGGCTTACCACAGCTACGGTCCTCTGGCAGTCTGAAAGCTTTGTGCACAAGCTGCATGCTAAGCGCCTTCCTTTGCCTTTTGGCAGTGCTTGTGCATTGCCAGCCCTGGGCGTGAATGGTGGCTATCCCGCACATACACTTCGTTGTGCCCATTGCCAAGCGCTCTGGAGCACTGTTTATGATGCAAGCGGAACACCTCTTGCCATTCCATTCTCAGAGCTCCTGAGTTAAGCAATCTGCGACTCTTGGTGCGAATGCCAGAGGAAAACATTTCCATGTGTCTGGCAGGGAGAAACTGTACCGGGAGAACACATTTGTCAGGAGCTTGCACCTGCACCTTACACACATATGGATTTGCATCACATCTAAATGGACAATCTCTATTGTACGCAACCTGAAAGCTGCTGTCAGAAGGCTGTGCTCCTTGTCAGATGGAAGCAGCAGCAGGCACCTTCGAGTTTGGCAAGCACTAAAGAGCCGCAGAAGAGCGTGGCCTTGCAAAATGGGCCAGGAAAAAGCGTTTGATACATGTGCCCTCGTTGTCGCCTAACAACAGGTAGCAGCATAAACCAGATGCGGCTTAAGATCTTGCAAGTGACAGCTAATGTCAATTGAGCAAGTGGGCTTACCACAGCTACTGTCCTCTGGCAGTCTGAAAGCTTTGTGCACAAGCCGCATGCTAAGCGCCTTCCTTTGCCTTTTGGCAGTGCTTGTGCATTGCCAGCCCCGGGCGTGAATGGTGGCTATCCCGCAGACACGCTTCGTTGTGCCTGTTGCCAAGCTCTCTGGAGCACTGTTTATGACGCAAGCGGAACACCTCTTGCCGTTCCATTCTCAGAGCTCCTCAGTTAAGCAATCTGCGAGTCTCGGTGCGAATGCCAGAGGAAAACATTTCCATGTGTCTGGCAAGGAGAAACTGTACCGGGAGAACCCATTTGTCAGGAGCTTGCACCTGCACCTTACACACATATGGATTTGCATCACATCTAAATGGACAATGTCTATTGTACGCAACCTGAAAGCTGCTGTCAGAAGGCTGTGCTCCTTGTCAGATGGAAGCAGCAGCAGGCACCTTCGAGTTTGGCAAGCACTAAAGAGCCGCAGAAGAGTGTGGCCTAGCAAAATGGGCCAGGAAAAGGCGTTTGATACATGTGCCCTTGTTGTCGCCTAACAACAGGTAGCAGCATAAACCAGATGCGGCTTGAGATCTTGCAAGTGACAGCTAACGTCAATTGAGCAAGTGGGCTTACCACAGCTACGTTCCTCTGGCAGTCTGAAAGCTTTGTGCACAAGCCGCATGCTAAGCGCCTTCCTTTGCCTTTTGGCGGTGCTTGTGCATTGCCAGACCTGGGAAAGTATGGTCACTGTCCCGCACACACGCTTCGTTGTGCCCATTGCCAAGCGCTTTGGAGCACTGTTTATGACGCAAGCGGAACACTTCTTGCGGTTCCAGTCTCAGAACCCCTGAGTTAAGCAATCTGCGAGTCTCGGTGCGAATGCCAGAGGAAAACATTTCCATGTGTCTGGCAGGGAGAAACTGTACCGGGAGAACCCATTTGTCAGGAGCTTGCACCTGCACCTTAACCACATATGGATTTGCATCACATCTAAATGGACAATCTCTATTGTACGCAACCTGAAAGCTGCTGTCAGAAGGCTGTGCTCCTTGTCAGATGGAAGCAGCACCAGGCACCTTTGAGTTTGGCAAGCACTAAAGAACCGCAGAAGAGCGTGGCCTAGCAAAATGGGCCAGGAAAATGTGTTTGATACATGTGCCCTTGTTGTCGCCTAACAACAGGTAGCAGCATAAACCAGATGGCGCTCAAGTTCTTCCAGATGACAGCTAAAGTCAATTGAGCAAGCGGGCTTACCACAGCTACGGTCCTCTGGCAGTCTGAAAGCTTTGTGCACAAGCCGCATGCTAAGCGCCTTTTTTTTGCCTTTTGGCAGTGCTCGTGCATTGCCAGACCTGGGAAAGTATGGTCACTGTCCCGCACACACGCTTCGTTGTGCCCATTGCTAAGCGCTCAGGAGCACTGTTTATGACGCAAGCGGAACACTTCTTGCGGTTCCAGTCTCAGAACTCCTGAGTTAAGCAATCTGCGACTCTCGGTGCGAATGCCAGAGGAAAACATTTCCATGTGTCTGGCAGGGAGAAACTGTACCGGGAGAACACATTTGTCAGGAGCTTGCACCTGCACCTTACACACATATGGATTTGCATCACATCTAAATGGACAATCTCTATTGTACGCAACCTGAAAGCTGCGGTCAGAAGGCTGTGCTCCTTGTCAGATGGAAGCAGCAGCAGGCACCTTCGAGTTTGGCAAGCACTAAAGAGCCGCAGAAGAACGTGGCCTTGCAAAATGGGCCAGGAAAAAGCGTTTGATACATGTGCCCTTGTTGTCGCCTAACAACAGGTAGCAGCATACACCAGATGGCGCTCAAGTTCTTCCAGAAGACAGCTAAAGTCAATTGAGCAAGCGGGCTTACCACAGCTACGGTCCTCTGGCAGTCTGAAAGCTTTGTGCACAAGCCGCATGCTAAGCGCCTTTTTTTTGCCTTTTGGCAGTGCTCGTGCATTGCCAGACCTGGGAAAGTATGGTCACTGTCCCGCACACACGCTTCGTTGTGCCCATTGCTAAGCGCTCAGGAGCACTGTTTATGACGCAAGCGGAACACTTCTTGCGGTTCCAGTCTCAGAACTCCTGAGTTAAGCAATCTGCGACTCTCGGTGCGAATGCCAGAGGAAAACATTTCCATGTGTCTGGCAGGGAGAAACTGTACCGGGAGAACACATTTGTCAGGAGCTTGCACCTGCACCTTACACACATATGGATTTGAATCGCATCTAAATGGACAATCTCTATTGTACGCAACCTGAAAGCTGCTGTCAGAAGGCTGTGCTCCTTGTCAGATGGAAGCAGCAGCAGGCACCTTCGAGTTTGGCAAGCACTAAAGAGCCGCAGAAGAGCGTGGCCTTGCAAAATGGGCCAGGAAAAAGCGTTTGATACATGTGCCCTCGTTGTCGCCTAACAACAGGTAGCAGCATAAACCAGATGCGGCTTAAGATCTTGCAAGTGACAGCTAATGTCAATTGAGCAAGTGGGCTTACCACAGCTACTGTCCTCTGGCAGTCTGAAAGCTTTGTGCACAAGCCGCATGCTAAGCGCCTTCCTTTGCCTTTTGGCAGTGCTTGTGCATTGCCAGCCCCGGGCGTGAATGGTGGCTATCCCGCAGACACGCTTCGTTGTGCCTGTTGCCAAGCTCTCTGGAGCACTGTTTATGACGCAAGCGGAACACCTCTTGCCGTTCCATTCTCAGAGCTCCTCAGTTAAGCAATCTGCGAGTCTCGGTGCGAATGCCAGAGGAAAACATTTCCATGTGTCTGGCAGGGAGAAACTGTACCGGGAGAACCCATTTGTCAGGAGCTTGCACCTGCACCTTAACCACATATGGATTTGCATCACATCTAAATGGACAATCTCTATTGTACGCAACCTGAAAGCTGCTGTCAGAAGGCTGTACTCCTTGTCAGATGGAAGCAGCACCAGGCACCTTTGAGTTTGGCAAGCACTAAAGAACCGCAGAAGAGCGTGGCCTAGCAAAATGGGCCAGGAAAATGTGTTTGATATATGTTCCCTTGTTGTCACCTAACAACAGGTAGCAGCATAAACCAGATGGCGCTCAAGTTCTTCCAGATGACAGCTAAGGTCAATTGAGCAAGCAGGCTTACCACAGCTACGGTCCTCTGGCAGTCTGAAAGCTTTGTGCACAAGCTGCATGCTAAGCGCCTTCCTTTGCCTTTTGGCAGTGCTTGTGCATTGCCAGCCCTGGGCGTGAATGGTGGCTATCCCGCACATACACTTCGTTGTGCCCATTTCCAAGCGCTCTGGAGCACTGTTTATGATGCAAGCGGAACACCTCTTGCCATTCCATTCTCAGAGCTCCTGAGTTAAGCAATCTGCGACTCTTGGTGCGAATGCCAGAGGAAAACATTTCCATGTGTCTGGCAGGGAGAAACTGTACCGGGAGAACACATTTGTCAGGAGCTTGCACCTGCACCTTACACACATATGGATTTGCATCACATCTAAATGGACAATCTCTATTGTACGCAACCTGAAAGCTGCGGTCAGAAGGCTGTGCTCCTTGTCAGATGGAAGCAGCAGCAGGCACCTTCGAGTTTGGCAAGCACTAAAGAGCCGCAGAAGAGCGTGGCCTTGCAACATGGGCCAGGAAAAAGCGTTTGATACATGTGCCCTTGTTGTCGCCTAACAACAGGTAGCAGCATACAGCAGATGGCTCTCAAGTTCTTCCAGACGACAGCTAAGGTCAATTGAGCAAGCGGGCTTACCACAGCTACGGTCCTCTGGCAGTCTGAAAGCTTTGTGCACAAGCCGCATGCCAAGCGCTTTCCTTTGCCTTTTGGTAGTGCTTGTGCATTGCCAGACTTGGGAAAGTATGGTCACTGTCCCGCACAAGCTCATCGTTGTGCCCATTGCCAAGCGCTTTGGAGCACTGTTTATGACGCAAGCGGAACACTTCTTGCGGTTCCAGTCTCAGAACCCCTGAGTTAAGCAATCTGCGAGTCTCGGTGCGAATGCCAGAGGAAAACATTTCCATGTGTCTGGCAGGGAGAAACTGTACCGGGAGAACACATTTGTCAGGAGCTTGCACCTGCACCTTACACACATATGGATTTGCATCACATCTAAATGGACAATCTCTATTGTACGCAACCTGAAAGCTGCTGTCAGAAGGCTGTGCTCCTTGTCAGATGGAAGCAGCAGCAGGCACCTTCGAGTTTGGCAAGCACTAAAGAGCCGCAGAAGAGCGTGGCCTTGCAAAATGGGCCAGGAAAAAGCGTTTGATACATGTGCCCTTGTTGTCGCCTAACAACAGGTAGCAGCATACACCAGATGGCGCTCAAGTTCTTCCAGAAGACGGCTAAAGTCAATTGAGCAAGCGGGCTTACCACAGCTACGGTCCTCTGGCAGTCTGAAAGCTTTGTGCACAAGCCGCATGCTAAGCGCCTTTTTTTTGCCTTTTGGCAGTGCTCGTGCATTGCCAGACCTGGGAAAGTATGGTCACTGTCCCGCACACACGCTTCGTTGTGCCCATTGCTAAGCGCTCAGGAGCACTGTTTATGATGCAAGCGGAACACCTCTTGCGGTTCCAGTCTCAGAACTCCTGAGTTAAGCAATCTGCGACTCTCGGTGCGAATGCCAGAGGAAAACATTTCCATGTGTCTGGCAGGGAGAAACTGTACCGGGAGAACACATTTGTCAGGAGCTTGCACCTGCACCTTACACACATATGGATTTGCATCACATCTAAATGGACAATCTCTATTGTACGCAACCTGAAAGCTGCTGTCAGAAGGCTGTGCTCCTTGTCAGATGGAAGCAGCAGCAGGCACCTTCGAGTTTGGCAAGCACTAAAGAGCCGCAGAAGAGCGTGGCCTTGCAAAATGGGCCAGGAAAAAGCGTTTGATACATGTGCCCTTGTTGTCGCCTAACAACAGGTAGCAGCATACAGCAGATGGTGCTCAAGTTCTTCCAGAAGACAGCTAAAGTCAATTGAGCAAGCGGGCTTACCACAGCTACGGTCCTCTGGCAGTCTGAAAGCTTTGTGCACAAGCCGCATGCTAAGCGCCTTTTTTTTGCCTTTTGGCAGTGCTCGTGCATTGCCAGACCTGGGAAAGTATGGTCACTGTCCCGCACACACGCTTCGTTGTGCCCATTGCTAAGCGCTCAGGAGCACTGTTTATGACGCAAGCGGAACACTTCTTGCGGTTCCAGTCTCAGAACTCCTGAGTTAAGCAATCTGCGACTCTCGGTGCGAATGCCAGAGGAAAACATTTCCATGTGTCTGGCAGGGAGAAACTGTACCGGGAGAACACATTTGTCAGGAGCTTGCACCTGCACCTTACACACATATGGATTTGAATCGCATCTAAATGGACAATCTCTATTGTACGCAACCTGAAAGCTGCTGTCAGAAGGCTGTGCTCCTTGTCAGATGGAAGCAGCAGCAGGCACCTTCGAGTTTGGCAAGCACTAAAGAGCCGCAGAAGAGCGTGGCCTTGCAAAATGGGCCAGGAAAAAGCGTTTGATACATGTGCCCTCGTTGTCGCCTAACAACAGGTAGCAGCATAAACCAGATGCGGCTTAAGATCTTGCAAGTGACAGCTAATGTCAATTGAGCAAGTGGGCTTACCACAGCTACTGTCCTCTGGCAGTCTGAAAGCTTTGTGCACAAGCCGCATGCTAAGCGCCTTCCTTTGCCTTTTGGCAGTGCTTGTGCATTGCCAGCCCCGGGCGTGAATGGTGGCTATCCCGCAGACACGCTTCGTTGTGCCTGTTGCCAAGCTCTCTGGAGCACTGTTTATGACGCAAGCGGAACACCTCTTGCCGTTCCATTCTCAGAGCTCCTCAGTTAAGCAATCTGCGAGTCTCGGTGCGAATGCCAGAGGAAAACATTTCCATGTGTCTGGCAGGGAGAAACTGTACCGGGAGAACCCATTTGTCAGGAGCTTGCACCTGCACCTTAACCACATATGGATTTGCATCACATCTAAATGGACAATCTCTATTGTACGCAACCTGAAAGCTGCTGTCAGAAGGCTGTACTCCTTGTCAGATGGAAGCAGCACCAGGCACCTTTGAGTTTGGCAAGCACTAAAGAACCGCAGAAGAGCGTGGCCTAGCAAAATGGGCCAGGAAAATGTGTTTGATATATGTTCCCTTGTTGTCACCTAACAACAGGTAGCAGCATAAACCAGATGGCGCTCAAGTTCTTCCAGATGACAGCTAAGGTCAATTGAGCAAGCAGGCTTACCACAGCTACGGTCCTCTGGCAGTCTGAAAGCTTTGTGCACAAGCTGCATGCTAAGCGCCTTCCTTTGCCTTTTGGCAGTGCTTGTGCATTGCCAGCCCTGGGCGTGAATGGTGGCTATCCCGCACATACACTTCGTTGTGCCCATTTCCAAGCGCTCTGGAGCACTGTTTATGATGCAAGCGGAACACCTCTTGCCATTCCATTCTCAGAGCTCCTGAGTTAAGCAATCTGCGACTCTTGGTGCGAATGCCAGAGGAAAACATTTCCATGTGTCTGGCAGGGAGAAACTGTACCGGGAGAACACATTTGTCAGGAGCTTGCACCTGCACCTTACACACATATGGATTTGCATCACATCTAAATGGACAATCTCTATTGTACGCAACCTGAAAGCTGCGGTCAGAAGGCTGTGCTCCTTGTCAGATGGAAGCAGCAGCAGGCACCTTCGAGTTTGGCAAGCACTAAAGAGCCGCAGAAGAGCGTGGCCTTGCAACATGGGCCAGGAAAAAGCGTTTGATACATGTGCCCTTGTTGTCGCCTAACAACAGGTAGCAGCATACAGCAGATGGCTCTCAAGTTCTTCCAGACGACAGCTAAGGTCAATTGAGCAAGCGGGCTTACCACAGCTACGGTCCTCTGGCAGTCTGAAAGCTTTGTGCACAAGCCGCATGCCAAGCGCTTTCCTTTGCCTTTTGGTAGTGCTTGTGCATTGCCAGACTTGGGAAAGTATGGTCACTGTCCCGCACAAGCTCATCGTTGTGCCCATTGCCAAGCGCTTTGGAGCACTGTTTATGACGCAAGCGGAACACTTCTTGCGGTTCCAGTCTCAGAACCCCTGAGTTAAGCAATCTGCGAGTCTCGGTGCGAATGCCAGAGGAAAACATTTCCATGTGTCTGGCAGGGAGAAACTGTACCGGGAGAACACATTTGTCAGGAGCTTGCACCTGCACCTTACACACATATGGATTTGCATCACATCTAAATGGACAATCTCTATTGTACGCAACCTGAAAGCTGCTGTCAGAAGGCTGTGCTCCTTGTCAGATGGAAGCAGCAGCAGGCACCTTCGAGTTTGGCAAGCACTAAAGAGCCGCAGAAGAGCGTGGCCTTGCAAAATGGGCCAGGAAAAAGCGTTTGATACATGTGCCCTTGTTGTCGCCTAACAACAGGTAGCAGCATACACCAGATGGCGCTCAAGTTCTTCCAGAAGACGGCTAAAGTCAATTGAGCAAGCGGGCTTACCACAGCTACGGTCCTCTGGCAGTCTGAAAGCTTTGTGCACAAGCCGCATGCTAAGCGCCTTTTTTTTGCCTTTTGGCAGTGCTCGTGCATTGCCAGACCTGGGAAAGTATGGTCACTGTCCCGCACACACGCTTCGTTGTGCCCATTGCTAAGCGCTCAGGAGCACTGTTTATGATGCAAGCGGAACACCTCTTGCGGTTCCAGTCTCAGAACTCCTGAGTTAAGCAATCTGCGACTCTCGGTGCGAATGCCAGAGGAAAACATTTCCATGTGTCTGGCAGGGAGAAACTGTACCGGGAGAACACATTTGTCAGGAGCTTGCACCTGCACCTTACACACATATGGATTTGCATCACATCTAAATGGACAATCTCTATTGTACGCAACCTGAAAGCTGCTGTCAGAAGGCTGTGCTCCTTGTCAGATGGAAGCAGCAGCAGGCACCTTCGAGTTTGGCAAGCACTAAAGAGCCGCAGAAGAGCGTGGCCTTGCAAAATGGGCCAGGAAAAAGCGTTTGATACATGTGCCCTTGTTGTCGCCTAACAACAGGTAGCAGCATACAGCAGATGGTGCTCAAGTTCTTCCAGAAGACAGCTAAAGTCAATTGAGCAAGCGGGCTTACCACAGCTACGGTCCTCTGGCAGTCTGAAAGCTTTGTGCACAAGCTGCATGCTAAGCGCCTTCCTTTGCCTTTTGGCGGTGCTTGTGCATTGCCAGACCTGGGAAAGTATGGTCACTGTCCCGCACACACGCTTCGTTGTGCCCATTGCCAAGCGCTTTGGAGCACTGTTTATGACGCAAGCGGAACACTTCTTGCGGTTCCAGTCTCAGAACCCCTGAGTTAAGCAATCTGCGAGTCTCGGTGCGAATGCCAGAGGAAAACATTTCCATGTGTCTGGCAGGGAGAAACTGTACCGGGAGAACCCATTTGTCAGGAGCTTGCACCTGCACCTTAACCACATATGGATTTGCATCACATCTAAATGGACAATCTCTATTGTACGCAACCTGAAAGCTGCTGTCAGAAGGCTGTACTCCTTGTCAGATGGAAGCAGCACCAGGCACCTTTGGGTTTGGCAAGCACTAAAGAACCGCAGAAGAGCGTGGCCTAGCAAAATGGGCCAGGAAAATGTGTTTGATACATGTGCCCTTGTTGTCGCCTAACAACAGGTAGCAGCATAAACCAGATGGCGCTCAAGTTCTTCCAGATGACAGCTAAGGTCAATTGAGCAAGCGGGCTTACCACAGCTACGGTCCTCTGGCAGTCTGAAAGCTTTGTGCACAAGCTGCATGCTAAGCGCCTTCCTTTGCCTTTTGGCAGTGCTTGTGCATTGCCAGCCCTGGGCGTGAATGGTGGCTATCCCGCACATACACTTCGTTGTGCCCATTGCCAAGCACTCTGGAGCACTGTTTATGATGCAAGCGGAACACCTCTTGCCATTCCATTCTCAGAGCTCCTGAGTTAAGCAATCTGCGACTCTTGGTGCGAATGCCAGAGGAAAACATTTCCATGTGTCTGGCAGGGAGAAACTGTACCGGGAGAACACATTTGTCAGGAGCTTGCACCTGCACCTTACACACATATGGATTTGCATCACATCTAAATGGACAATCTCTATTGTACGCAACCTGAAAGCTGCTGTCAGAAGGCTGTGCTCCTTGTCAGATGGAAGCAGCAGCACGAACCTTCGAGTTTGGCAATCACTAAGGAGCCGCAGAAGAGCGTGGCCTTGCAAAATGGGCCAGGAAAAAGCGTTTGATACATGTGCCCTTGTTGTCGCCTAACAACAGGTAGCAGCATACAGCAGATGGCGCTCAAGTTCTTCCAGAAGACAGCTAAAGTCAATTGAGCAAGCGGGCTTACCACAGCTACGGTCCTCTGGCAGTCTGAAAGCTTTGTGCACAAGCCGCATGCTGAGCGCCTTTTTTTGCCTTTTGGCAGTGCTCATGCATTGCCAGACCTGGGAAAGTATGGTCACTGTCCCGCACACACGCTTCGTTGTGCCCATTGCTAAGCGCTCTGGAGCACTGTTTATGACGCAAGCGGAACACTTCTTGCGGTTCCAGTCTCAGAACCCCTGAGTTAAGCAATCTGCGAGTCTCGGTGCGAATGCCAGAGGAAAACATTTCCATGTGTCTGGCAGGGAGAAACTGTACCGGGAGAACACATTTGTCAGGAGCTTGCACCTGCACCTTACACACATATGGATTTGCATCACATCTAAATGGACAATCTCTTTTGTATGCAACCTGAAAGCTGCTGTCAGAAGGCTGTGCTCCTTGTCAGATGGAAGCAGCACCAGGCACCTTTGAGTTTGGCAAGCACTAAAGAACCGCAGAAGAGCGTGGCCTTGCAAAATGGGCCAGGAAAAAGCGTTTGATACATGTGCCCTTGTTGTCGCCTAACAACAGGTAGCAGCATACAGCAGATGGCGCTCAAGTTCTTCCAGATGACAGCTAAGGTCAATTGAGCAAGCGGGCTTACCACAGCTACGGTCCTCTGGCAGTCTGAAAGCTTTGTGCACAAGCCGCATGCTAAGCGCCTTTTTTTGCCTTTTGGCAGTGCTTGTGCATTGCCAGCCCTGGGCGTGAATTGTGGCTATACCGCACATACACTTCGTTGTGCCCATTGCCAAGCGCTCTGGAGCACTGTTTATGATGCAAGCGTAACACCTCTTGCCATTCCATTCTCAGAGCTCCTGAGTTAAGCAATCTGCGACTCTTGGTGCGAATGCCAGAGGAAAACATTTCCATGTGTCTGGCAGGGAGAAACTGTACCGGGAGAACACATTTGTCAGGAGCTTGCACCTGCACCTTACACACATATGGATTTGCATCACATCTAAATGGACAATCTCTATTGTACGCAACCTGAAAGCTGCTGTCAGAAGGCTGTGCTCCTTGTCAGATGGAAGCAGCAGCAGGCACCTTCGAGTTTGGCAAGCACTAAAGAGCCGCAGAAGAACGTGGCCTTGCAAAATGGGCCAGGAAAAAGCGTTTGATACATGTGCCCTTGTTGTCGCCTAACAACAGGTAGCAGCATAAACCAGATGCGGCTTAAGATCTTGCAAGTGACAGCTAATGTCAATTGAGCAAGTGGGCTTACCACAGCTACTGTCCTCTGGCAGTCTGAAAGCTTTGTGCACAAGCCGCATGCTAAGCGCCTTCCTTTGCCTTTTGGCAGTGCTTGTGCATTGCCAGCCCTGGGCGTGAATGCTGGCTATCCCGCAGACACGCTTCGTTGTGCCTGTTGCCAAGCTCTCTGGAGCACTGTTTATGACGCAAGCGGAACACCTCTTGCCGTTCCATTCTCAGAGCTCCTCAGTTAAGCAATCTGCGAGTCTCGGTGCGAATGCCAGAGGAAAACTTTTCCATGTGTCTGGCAAGGAGAAACTGTACCGGGAGAACCCATTTGTCAGGAGCTTGCACCTGCACCTTACACACATATGGATTTGCATCACATCTAAATGGACAATGTCTATTGTACGCAACCTGAAAGCTGCTGTCAGAAGGCTGTGCTCCTTGTCAGATGGAAGCAGCAGCAGGCACCTTCGAGTTTGGCAAGCACTAAAGAGCCGCAGAAGAGCGTGGCCTAGCAAAATGGGCCAGGAAAAGGCGTTTGATACATGTGCCCTTGTTGTCGCCTAACAACAGGTAGCAGCATAAACCAGATGCGGCTTGAGATCTTGCAAGTGACAGCTAACGTCAATTGAGCAAGTGGGCTTACCACAGCTACTGTCCTCTGGCAGTCTGAAAGCTTTGTGCACAAGCCGCATGCTAAGCGCCTTCCTTTGCCTTTTGGCGGTGCTTGTGCATTGCCAGACCTGGGAAAGTATGGTCACTGTCCCGCACACACGCTTCGTTGTGCCCATTGCCAAGCGCTTTGGAGCACTGTTTATGACGCAAGCGGAACACTTCTTGCGGTTCCAGTCTCAGAACCCCTGAGTTAAGCAATCTGCGAGTCTCGGTGCGAATGCCAGAGGAAAACATTTCCATGTGTCTGGCAGGGAGAAACTGTACCGGGAGAACACATTTGTCAGGAGCTTGCACCTGCACCTTACACACATATGGATTTGCATCACATCTAAATGGACAATCTCTATTGTACGCAACCTGAAAGCTGCTGTCAGAAGGCTGTGCTCCTTGTCAGATGGAAGCAGCAGCAGGCACCTTCGAGTTTGGCAAGCACTAAAGAGCCGCAGAAGAGCGTGGCCTTGCAAAATGGGCCAGGAAAAAGCGTTTGATACATGTGCCCTTGTTGTCGCCTAACAACAGGTAGCAGCATAAACCAGATGGCGCTCAAGTTCTTGCAGATGACAGCTAAGGTCAATTGAGCAAGCGGGCTTACCACAGCTACGGTCCTCTGGCAGTCTGAAAGCTTTGTGCACAAGCTGCATGCTAAGCGCCTTCCTTTGCCTTTTGGCAGTGCTTGTGCATTGCCAGCCCTGGGCGTGAATGGTGGCTATCCCGCACATACACTTCGTTGTGCCCATTGCCAAGCGCTCTGGAGCACTGTTTATGATGCAAGCGGAACACCTCTTGCCATTCCATTCTCAGAGCTCCTGAGTTAAGCAATCTGCGACTCTTGGTGCGAATGCCAGAGGAAAACATTTCCATGTGTCTGGCAGGGAGAAACTGTACCGGGAGAACACATTTGTCAGGAGCTTGCACCTGCACCTTACACACATATGGATTTGCATCACATCTAAATGGACAATCTCTATTGTACGCAACCTGAAAGCTGGTGTCAGAAGGCTGTGCTCCTTGTCAGATGGAAGCAGCAGCAGGCACCTTCGAGTTTGGCAAGCACTAAAGAGCCGCAGAAGAGCGTGGCCTTGCAAAATGGGCCAGGAAAAAGCGTTTGATACATGTGCCCTTGTTGTCGCCTAACAACAGGTAGCAGCATACAGCAGATGGTGCTCAAGTTCTTCCAGAAGACAGCTAAAGTCAATTGAGCAAGCGGGCTTACCACAGCTACGGTCCTCTGGCAGTCTGAAAGCTTTGTGCACAAGCTGCATGCTAAGCGCCTTCCTTTGCCTTTTGGCGGTGCTTGTGCATTGCCAGACCTGGGAAAGTATGGTCACTGTCCCGCACACACGCTTCGTTGTGCCCATTGCCAAGCGCTTTGGAGCACTGTTTATGACGCAAGCGGAACACTTCTTGCGGTTCCAGTCTCAGAACCCCTGAGTTAAGCAATCTGCGAGTCTCGGTGCGAATGCCAGAGGAAAACATTTCCATGTGTCTGGCAGGGAGAAACTGTACCGGGAGAACCCATTTGTCAGGAGCTTGCACCTGCACCTTACACACATATGGATTTGCATCACATCTAAATGGACAATGTCTATTGTACGCAACCTGAAAGCTGCTGTCAGAAGGCTGTGCTCCTTGTCAGATGGAAGCAGCAGCAGGCACCTTCGAGTTTGGCAAGCACTAAAGAGCCGCAGAAGAGCGTGGCCTAGCAAAATGGGCCAGGAAAAGGCGTTTGATACATGTGCCCTTGTTGTCGCCTAACAACAGGTAGCAGCATAAACCAGATGCGGCTTGAGATCTTGCAAGTGACAGCTAACGTCAATTGAGCAAGTGGGCTTACCACAGCTACTGTCCTCTGGCAGTCTGAAAGCTTTGTGCACAAGCCGCATGCTAAGCGCCTTCCTTTGCCTTTTGGCGGTGCTTGTGCATTGCCAGACCTGGGAAAGTATGGTCACTGTCCCGCACACACGCTTCGTTGTGCCCATTGCCAAGCGCTTTGGAGCACTGTTTATGACGCAAGCGGAACACTTCTTGCGGTTCCAGTCTCAGAACCCCTGAGTTAAGCAATCTGCGAGTCTCGGTGCGAATGCCAGAGGAAAACATTTCCATGTGTCTGGCAGGGAGAAACTGTACCGGGAGAACACATTTGTCAGGAGCTTGCACCTGCACCTTACACACATATGGATTTGCATCACATCTAAATGGACAATCTCTATTGTACGCAACCTGAAAGCTGCTGTCAGAAGGCTGTGCTCCTTGTCAGATGGAAGCAGCAGCAGGCACCTTCGAGTTTGGCAAGCACTAAAGAGCCGCAGAAGAGCGTGGCCTTGCAAAATGGGCCAGGAAAAAGCGTTTGATACATGTGCCCTTGTTGTCGCCTAACAACAGGTAGCAGCATAAACCAGATGGCGCTCAAGTTCTTGCAGATGACAGCTAAGGTCAATTGAGCAAGCGGGCTTACCACAGCTACGGTCCTCTGGCAGTCTGAAAGCTTTGTGCACAAGCTGCATGTTAAGCGCCTTCCTTTGCCTTTTGGCAGTGCTTGTGCATTGCCAGCCCTGGGCGTGAATGGTGGCTATCCCGCACATACACTTCGTTGTGCCCATTGCCAAGCGCTCTGGAGCACTGTTTATGATGCAAGCGGAACACCTCTTGCCATTCCATTCTCAGAGCTCCTGAGTTAAGCAATCTGCGACTCTTGGTGCGAATGCCAGAGGAAAACATTTCCATGTGTCTGGCAGGGAGAAACTGTACCGGGAGAACACATTTGTCAGGAGCTTGCACCTGCACCTTACACACATATGGATTTGCATCACATCTAAATGGACAATCTCTATTGTACGCAACCTGAAAGCTGCTGTCAGAAGGCTGTGCTCCTTGTCAGATGGAAGCAGCAGCAGGCACCTTCGAGTTTGGCAAGCACTAAAGAGCCGCAGAAGAGCGTGGCCTTGCAAAATGGGCCAGGAAAAAGCGTTTGATACATGTGCCCTCGTTGTCGCCTAACAACAGGTAGCAGCATAAACCAGATGCGGCTTAAGATCTTGCAAGTGACAGCTAATGTCAATTGAGCAAGTGGGCTTACCACAGCTACTGTCCTCTGGCAGTCTGAAAGCTTTGTGCACAAGCCGCATGCTAAGCGCCTTCCTTTGCCTTTTGGCAGTGCTTGTGCATTGCCAGCCCTGGGCGTGAATGGTGGCTATCCCGCACATACACTTCGTTGTGCCCATTGCCAAGCGCTCTGGAGCACTGTTTATGATGCAAGCGGAACACCTCTTGCCATTCCATTCTCAGAGCTCCTGAGTTAAGCAATCTGCGACTCTTGGTGCGAATGCCAGAGGAAAACATTTCCATGTGTCTGGCAGGGAGAAACTGTACCGGGAGAACACATTTGTCAGGAGCTTGCACCTGCACCTTACACACATATGGATTTGCATCACATCTAAATGGACAATCTCTATTGTACGCAACCTGAAAGCTGCTGTCAGAAGGCTGTGCTCCTTGTCAGATGGAAGCAGCAGCAGGCACCTTCGAGTTTGGCAAGCACTAAAGAGCCGCAGAAGAGCGTGGCCTTGCAAAATGGGCCAGGAAAAAGCGTTTGATACATGTGCCCTTGTTGTCGCCTAACAACAGGTAGCAGCATACAGCAGATGGTGCTCAAGTTCTTCCAGAAGACAGCTAAAGTCAATTGAGCAAGCGGGCTTACCACAGCTACGGTCCTCTGGCAGTCTGAAAGCTTTGTGCACAAGCTGCATGCTAAGCGCCTTCCTTTGCCTTTTGGCGGTGCTTGTGCATTGCCAGACCTGGGAAAGTATGGTCACTGTCCCGCACACACGCTTCGTTGTGCCCATTGCCAAGCGCTTTGGAGCACTGTTTATGACGCAAGCGGAACACTTCTTGCGGTTCCAGTCTCAGAACCCCTGAGTTAAGCAATCTGCGAGTCTAGGTGCGAATGCCAGAGGAAAACATTTCCATGTGTCTGGCAGGGAGAAACTGTACCGGGAGAACCCATTTGTCAGGAGCTTGCACCTGCACCTTACACACATATGGATTTGCATCACATCTAAATGGACAATGTCTATTGTACGCAACCTGAAAGCTGCTGTCAGAAGGCTGTGCTCCTTGTCAGATGGAAGCAGCAGCAGGCACCTTCGAGTTTGGCAAGCACTAAAGAGCCGCAGAAGAGCGTGGCCTAGCAAAATGGGCCAGGAAAAGGCGTTTGATACATGTGCCCTTGTTGTCGCCTAACAACAGGTAGCAGCATAAACCAGATGCGGCTTGAGATCTTGCAAGTGACAGCTAACGTCAATTGAGCAAGTGGGCTTACCACAGCTACTGTCCTCTGGCAGTCTGAAAGCTTTGTGCACAAGCCGCATGCTAAGCGCCTTCCTTTGCCTTTTGGCGGTGCTTGTGCATTGCCAGACCTGGGAAAGTATGGTCACTGTCCCGCACACACGCTTCGTTGTGCCCATTGCCAAGCGCTTTGGAGCACTGTTTATGACGCAAGCGGAACACTTCTTGCGGTTCCAGTCTCAGAACCCCTGAGTTAAGCAATCTGCGAGTCTCGGTGCGAATGCCAGAGGAAAACATTTCCATGTGTCTGGCAGGGAGAAACTGTACCGGGAGAACACATTTGTCAGGAGCTTGCACCTGCACCTTACACACATATGGATTTGCATCACATCTAAATGGACAATCTCTATTGTACGCAACCTGAAAGCTGCTGTCAGAAGGCTGTGCTCCTTGTCAGATGGAAGCAGCAGCAGGCACCTTCGAGTTTGGCAAGCACTAAAGAGCCGCAGAAGAGCGTGGCCTTGCAAAATGGGCCAGGAAAAAGCGTTTGATACATGTGCCCTTGTTGTCGCCTAACAACAGGTAGCAGCATAAACCAGATGGCGCTCAAGTTCTTGCAGATGACAGCTAAGGTCAATTGAGCAAGCGGGCTTACCACAGCTACGGTCCTCTGGCAGTCTGAAAGCTTTGTGCACAAGCTGCATGCTAAGCGCCTTCCTTTGCCTTTTGGCAGTGCTTGTGCATTGCCAGCCCTGGGCGTGAATGGTGGCTATCCCGCACATACACTTCGTTGTGCCCATTGCCAAGCGCTCTGGAGCACTGTTTATGATGCAAGCGGAACACCTCTTGCCATTCCATTCTCAGAGCTCCTGAGTTAAGCAATCTGCGACTCTTGGTGCGAATGCCAGAGGAAAACATTTCCATGTGTCTGGCAGGGAGAAACTGTACCGGGAGAACACATTTGTCAGGAGCTTGCACCTGCACCTTACACACATATGGATTTGCATCACATCTAAATGGACAATCTCTATTGTACGCAACCTGAAAGCTGCTGTCAGAAGGCTGTGCTCCTTGTCAGATGGAAGCAGCAGCAGGCACCTTCGAGTTTGGCAAGCACTAAAGAGCCGCAGAAGAGCGTGGCCTTGCAAAATGGGCCAGGAAAAAGCGTTTGATACATGTGCCCTCGTTGTCGCCTAACAACAGGTAGCAGCATAAACCAGATGCGGCTTAAGATCTTGCAAGTGACAGCTAATGTCAATTGAGCAAGTGGGCTTACCACAGCTACTGTCCTCTGGCAGTCTGAAAGCTTTGTGCACAAGCCGCATGCTAAGCGCCTTCCTTTGCCTTTTGGCAGTGCTTGTGCATTGCCAGCCCCGGGCGTGAATGGTGGCTATCCCGCAGACACGCTTCGTTGTGCCTGTTGCCAAGCTCTCTGGAGCACTGTTTATGACGCAAGCGGAACACCTCTTGCCGTTCCATTCTCAGAGCTCCTCAGTTAAGCAATCTGCGAGTCTCGGTGCGAATGCCAGAGGAAAACATTTCCATGTGTCTGGCAAGGAGAAACTGTACCGGGAGAACCCATTTGTCAGGAGCTTGCACCTGCACCTTACACACATATGGATTTGCATCACATCTAAATGGACAATGTCTATTGTACGCAACCTGAAAGCTGCTGTCAGAAGGCTGTGCTCCTTGTCAGATGGAAGCAGCAGCACGAACCTTCGAGTTTGGCAAGCACTAAAGAGCCGCAGAAGAGTGTGGCCTAGCAAAATGGGCCAGGAAAAAGCGTTTGATACATGTGCCCTTGTTGTCGCCTAACAACAGGTAGCAGCATAAACCAGATGCGGCTTGAGATCTTGCAAGTGACAGCTAACGTCAATTGAGCAAGTGGGCTTACCACAGCTACTGTCCTCTGGCAGTCTGAAAGCTTTGTGCACAAGCCGCATGCTAAGCGCCTTCCTTTGCCTTTTGGCGGTGCTTGTGCATTGCCAGACCTGGGAAAGTATGGTCACTGTCCCGCACACACGCTTCGTTGTGCCCATTGCCAAGCGCTTTGGAGCACTGTTTATGACGCAAGCGGAACACTTCTTGCGGTTCCAGTCTCAGAACCCCTGAGTTAAGCAATCTGCGAGTCTCGGTGCGAATGCCAGAGGAAAACATTTCCATGTGTCTGGCAGGGAGAAACTGTACCGGGAGAACACATTTGTCAGGAGCTTGCACCTGCACCTTACACACATATGGATTTGCATCACATCTAAATGGACAATCTCTTTTGTATGCAACCTGAAAGCTGCTGTCAGAAGGCTGTACTCCTTGTCAGATGGAAGCAGCACCAGGCACCTTTGGGTTTGGCAAGCACTAAAGAACCGCAGAAGAGCGTGGCCTAGCAAAATGGGCCAGGAAAATGTGTTTGATACATGTGCCCTTGTTGTCGCCTAACAACAGGTAGCAGCATAAACCAGATGGCGCTCAAGTTCTTCCAGATGACAGCTAAGGTCAATTGAGCAAGCGGGCTTACCACAGCTACGGTCCTCTGGCAGTCTGAAAGCTTTGTGCACAAGCTGCATGCTAAGCGTCTTCCTTTGCCTTTTGGCAGTGCTTGTGCATTGCCAGCCCTGGGCGTGAATGGTGGCTATCCCGCACATACACTTCGTTGTGCCCATTGCCAAGCGCTCTGGAGCACTGTTTATGATGCAAGCGGAACACCTCTTGCCATTCCATTCTCAGAGCTCCTGAGTTAAGCAATCTGCGACTCTTGGTGCGAATGCCAGATGAAAACATTTCCATGTGTCTGGCAGGGAGAAACTGTACCGGGAGAACACATTTGTCAGGAGCTTGCACCTGCACCTTACACACATATGGATTTGCATCACATCTAAATGGACAATCTCTATTGTACGCAACCTGAAAGCTGGTGTCAGAAGGCTGTGCTCCTTGTCAGATGGAAGCAGCAGCAGGCACCTTCGAGTTTGGCAAGCACTAAAGAGCCGCAGAAGAGCGTGGCCTTGCAAAATGGGCCAGGAAAAAGCGTTTGATACATGTGCCCTCGTTGTCGCCTAACAACAGGTAGCAGCATAAACCAGATGCGGCTTAAGATCTTGCAAGTGACAGCTAATGTCAATTGAGCAAGTGGGCTTACCACAGCTACTGTCCTCTGGCAGTCTGAAAGCTTTGTGCACAAGCCGCATGCTAAGCGCCTTCCTTTGCCTTTTGGCAGTGCTTGTGCATTGCCAGCCCCGGGCGTGAATGGTGGCTATCCCGCAGACACGCTTCGTTGTGCCTGTTGCCAAGCTCTCTGGAGCACTGTTTATGATGCAAGCGGAACACCTCTTGCCGTTCCATTCTCAGAGCTCCTCAGTTAAGCAATCTGCGAGTCTCGGTGCGAATGCCAGAGGAAAACATTTCCATGTGTCTGGCAAGGAGAAACTGTACCGGGAGAACCCATTTGTCAGGAGCTTGCACCTGCACCTTACACACATATGGATTTGCATCACATCTAAATGGACAATGTCTATTGTACGCAACCTGAAAGCTGCTGTCAGAAGGCTGTGCTCCTTGTCAGATGGAAGCAGCAGCAGGCACCTTCGAGTTTGGCAAGCACTAAAGAGCCGCAGAAGAGTGTGGCCTAGCAAAATGGGCCAGGAAAAGGCGTTTGATACATGTGCCCTTGTTGTCGCCTAACAACAGGTAGCAGCATAAACCAGATGCGGCTTGAGATCTTGCAAGTGACAGCTAACGTCAATTGAGCAAGTGGGCTTACCACAGCTACTGTCCTCTGGCAGTCTGAAAGCTTTGTGCACAAGCCGCATGCTAAGCGCCTTCCTTTGCCTTTTGGCGGTGCTTGTGCATTGCCAGACCTGGGAAAGTATGGTCACTGTCCCGCACACACGCTTCGTTGTGCCCATTGCCAAGCGCTTTGGAGCACTGTTTATGACGCAAGCGGAACACTTCTTGCGGTTCCAGTCTCAGAACCCCTGAGTTAAGCAATCTGCGAGTCTCGGTGCGAATGCCAGAGGAAAACATTTCCATGTGTCTGGCAGGGAGAAACTGTACCGGGAGAACACATTTGTCAGGAGCTTGCACCTGCACCTTACACACATATGGATTTGCATCACATCTAAATGGACAATCTCTATTGTACGCAACCTGAAAGCTGCTGTCAGAAGGCTGTGCTCCTTGTCAGATGGAAGCAGCACCAGGCACCTTTGAGTTTGGCAAGCACTAAAGAACCGCAGAAGAGCGTGGCCGAGCAAAATGGGCCAGGAAAATGTGTTTGATACATGTGCCCTTGTTGTCGCCTAACAACAGGTAGCAGCATAAACCAGATGGCGCTCAAGTTCTTCCAGATGACAGCTAAGGTCAATTGAGCAAGCGGGCTTACCACAGCTACGGTCCTCTGGCAGTCTGAAAGCTTTGTGCACAAGCTGCATGCTAAACGCCTTCCTTTGCCTTTTGGCAGTGCTTGTGCATTGCCAGCCCTGGGCGTGAATGGTTGCTATCCCGCACATACACTTCGTTGTGCCCATTTCCAAGCGCTCTGGAGCACTGTTTATGATGCAAGCGGAACACCTCTTGCCATTCCATTCTCAGAGCTCCTGAGTTAAGCAATCTGCGACTCTTGGTGCGAATGCCAGAGGAAAACATTTCCATGTGTCTGGCAGGGAGAAACTGTACCGGGAGAACACATTTGTCAGGAGCTTGCACCTGCACCTTACACACATATGGATTTGCATCACATCTAAATGGACAATCTCTATTGTACGCAACCTGAAAGCTGCTGTCAGAAGGCTGTGCTCCTTGTCAGATGGAAGCAGCAGCAGGCACCTTCGAGTTTGGCAAGCACTAAAGAGCCGCAGAAGAGCGTGGCCTTGCAAAATGGGCCAGGAAAAAGCGTTTGATACATGTGCCCTTGTTGTCGCCTAACAACAGGTAGCAGCATAAACCAGATGGCGCTCAAGTTCTTGCAGATGACAGCTAAGGTCAATTGAGCAAGCGGGCTTACCACAGCTACGGTCCTCTGGCAGTCTGAAAGCTTTGTGCACAAGCTGCATGCTAAGCGCCTTCCTTTGCCTTTTGGCAGTGCTTGTGCATTGCCAGCCCTGGGCGTGAATGGTGGCTATCCCGCACATACACTTCGTTGTGCCCATTGCCAAGCGCTCTGGAGCACTGTTTAT